>NTHP01000674.1:178877-202498 GCA_003416845.1 Oplegnathus fasciatus
GAGTTTTGTTGGATATCGTTTTTATTCCATTATAAACATTTTTATTTAAAAGGCTCTTTTTCAGAGGTCTGCTAGCTTAAGAGACAAGGAAGCATATTATTGGCTGAAAGGTCAGAGTAAGTAAGTAACGTTTATTTAGTATAGCACCTTTCACAGAGCAAGGTCACAAAGTGCTTCACAAGAGTAAAATTGTTAAAAATAAGACCGTAAAAACAGTAAAAAGAAACAAACAATAAAACATAAGCAACAACAGACATTAAAAACACAGAAACATTACAAACACTAGACAGCACGAGGTGGGACAAAGGCCAGTTTGAATAAATGGGTTGTCAACAGAGACCGCAGATCGTCTGTCTATAGGAAGGGCGTTCCACATTGTCTGCGCCACCACTTCAAAGACACGGTCACCTTTAGTTTTCAGTCGAGCACGAGGAACAACCAGTAAGCCCTGGTCAGAACACCTAAGTGACCTACTGGTGATGTAAGGATGGAGCAAAGGGCGGTGACAAACCCATCGTCATGAAAAATGACATTATGAAATGAAAAGTGACATTAGATAGCATGAACTGTTACTGGTAAAATGCCATTATGAAATAAAAACAGACTTTTAAAAAACAGGCATTTTGAATTTGAACTGTTATTATGAAAATAAGAATGAGGAAATAACATTTTATAACAGTTAGTTGCGTTTTAAAAGAGTTTTAATCTCTTAAATAATTTCACAAATTTTGGTTTAATTTATATATTTTACACAATTTCTTCCTGTGATAATTCATTTCACAATTATTTATTCACATATGTAATATTAAACACTTTGGGGTACCATAATCCCTGGCTTCAGACAGCATGGTAAACCCTGCAGCCAGTCCATGTAGGTCATTACTCACTAAACAGGGACGGGAATGTTTGGCCTGTGTGACTTCCATGCGGACTGACTGGCATTGTGTAAATCCTTTTTTAGATGCCCTTTAGCCTCTTTTACATTCTCACGCTTCTCTGCCAGGTGGCCCGTCTCTTTATAGGTCATCGCACACTGTACTACATCCTGTCCAACTACACGTTCTCCCAGCAACTGAATTAAATAACGTTACTTCTTCCTCTTCTGTTCCTAAAGAAGCCAAGGATAGATGAGGAGAAAAGCGTACGGCTTAATTACCTAACTTGTATTTGATTGTCGTCTCTCACCCTCCTCCCCCCTGCCGCCTGTTTCTTCCTCAGGCAAGAACGACATATTTGGCGAGATGATCCACCTCTACGCCAAGCCGGGGAAATCTTGCGCAGACGTGCGGGCGCTGAGCTACTGCGACCTCCACACCATTCAGAGGGAGGAGATTCTGGAGGTGCTGGACATGTATCCAGAGTTCGCCGACCACTTCCTCACAAACCTGGAGCTGACCTTTGACCTCCGTGATGAAAAGGTAATCGGCACGGAGGTCCCACCACCAGTTCTTGTCTCTGAGTATAACTATTTGAGAGCCAAATGGATTGAAGGCTTTTATGTAAAATCAATCTGCTTTACTGTACAGCAAGAAAGCTCCTGGTAGAGACCATTAACTTGAATTAAACTACCTATTCCTTGTTCCATATCTCTGCCATGTCCATTTCAACTGGATGAATGGCTTTTTTATTAATTCTCTTTAGTGCTTCAACTTATCCATGGTTGTGGGAATGAAAGCATGGGGGCTAATTTAGACATTCTTCTTTTATCTGCCATTTGCGGGAAGATGAGAGAGAAAGAGAGTATTAGTCAAGCACTAAGGGTGGGGTGGACATAACGGACATGATGTAGGCTGTAATTATGATGAATCGAGTGTAGTGGAAAGATGTGTAAGGCCTGTGGCATAATGTGAACGAGAATCCACATTAGTCAGTTGTTTTATTTATCTTAAAACAGAGCGGGAAGTGCACTTTGTGTTGGCCTTCTGTTATTTATTCAGAGAATTGGAAAGAAGAGAGGGAGATAGATGAGAGGAGACACATGAGAAGATTCTGGTAGGATTACACCAAAAACAGGAGATACATGGTGCTAAGACAAAACGAGCAGTAGTTTATGTTCCTTAGTTAAGGAAATGTTGGTTTTAAATGGAGAAAGCGTGGCAGGTATTCATTTCACACTTTTAGGATTTGATTCTAGACTAGCAGAGGCGTCTGTGGCTGTTCATTATAAATAGCTTTTTGTCCATATACATCATTGTCATTATATTTCACATATGCTTCAATCTGATCACGCGTCTTCCCTTTACAGACGACGTACACGCAAGGAGCTGATTCTAACATGGATGACATCGAGTGTCGAAGACGAGTGTCCTACAAAAGGAAATCCTCCACAGGTAAGCTCGAGATGCAACGTCACTGAAATTAAAGACCCCACAGGCTGTTCTTGCTCAGTGTTTTTCAAACACTTGCTCATAGCAACGTCATTTATTCCGCCGACTAACATCTCGGTCCCTCTGCACTTTCATTAGAGAATTAAGAACAAGACCTCATGGGTAATGCTCCACCCACTCTCTGTGCACAGGTGTAGGGCAATGATTTCATCTCAGTGGGAGTGTGTACCAGTGGTTGACACAGACATGTGAACCATCTGCCAAATTTGAGTTTTGTTCACACAATTATTAAGATCCTAACACAGAAATCTTTAGTGGAAAGTGTAAAGACACCACTGAGGTCAAATCATATGAAGTAAAATGCGTCAGTCTTTGTTCTACATGTTGCCTTTTATATCTGGGATGTCTCCTTTTCAATGCCAGTTAACAGTTAATTGGCACAATGACGATAGAAATTAATAATACAAGGTTCCTACACCTTTTCCTAAGTCAAATCCAAGCACTTTTCAAGCTTTTTCAAGCTTTTCCAGCACCTTATGGCTGTGGTAAATTATACTCAAATGAATTACGCTCTCTCCAACTTGTATTATTTCTTTATCTAAAAAACGAACTATTCAGTCAGATAGCGGTTTATTATATTAATGCAATTAGAATTTCAAGCACTTTCAAGCACTTTATTCAAAATCCAAGCACTTTTCAAGCCTTGGAAACACCACATTAAAATTCAAGCATTTTCAAGGATTTCCAGCACTCGTACGAATCCTGAAAGTAGTTTGGTGAAGCAGTTTATGTGATCGGCTACTCCAGTCTTAATTCCACTGTATTTCACGTTGTAAATGGTCACATGATAGAGCAGCGTTTTGCTTCGTAATGCAATTCAAGAATGAAACATCAACAGCTGAATTTTTTTAAAAGTTGGAAAGGAGGCTGTGACTCACAGGATTAACGATGTCCCCCGCACAAACAGGAAGAATGAGTTATAATTGAGCCGTCTGACGCGTGTAGAGGTATATGGGGTTATATTGTAGCATCCTGGCGTCATTTGCGGGTAATTTAATGAAGGTAAACACAGTGGACGGCCGTGTAGTGGCTCAGCGCTCTGACGCAACACTTCTCCAATCAGAGAAGAGAGATGCAGCGTTTTATATCCGAAGTGGAGCATAAAATGAAAATAAAATTAGTCATACAATAATGTGTTTTACCAGGTTGATGAATGATGTGTTGTCAATAGCTCATATTGTTAAACTGGGTACATCAAATCATCACTTATTTACCCATTTGTAGGAAAAGGTTATTAACAAGCCCGGGAGTTCTTTTCACTGTTTTAATATCAACATTGTGGTTCTTTTACTGCACACTCCCACTCAGATGAAGCTATGGCTCTACACCTAGTGTGCACAGAGACTGGGTGGAGCAGAGTTAATATAAGATCTTCCTCTGAGAGTCTTTAAACTCTGAAGGGCTCATGAGGAACTGTAATGACCATCAAGGTATGCTGGCGGTTAGCATAATAGACGAAGTGATGGTTACATCAGCTTACCAGTTAAACCAGACTCAGTGAATCAGGCTTATTTTCAAGAAATTCTGTTTCATAAAGAAGGTTTAAGTTAGTCAGACCTAAGTTACCATGGAAACTTACCCCTCTTCAGGCTTAGCTTCACCTCAGACCTAAAAAATGGTACAATCAATCCGACAAATTGAAATACAGTGTTCCTCCCCAAAGGTTCCTCCTTCCTGCTGCACTGTCAACACAAGTCTATTTGCAGTTTTGTGCTTAAAATCTGAAGCCATATCTTTTTCTTTTTAAAGTATCTGCGCAGTGTTCCAGTCAACATATGTGCTTTTAAATGCAATTGAAATAAAGCTTATCCCTTTGGCTGCAGCATCATAGCCAGCAGCATTTTTTTACCATTTGTTTTCTCTTTAAATGTCACTTAAATAAAATTAAAGATACAGACACCCAGAAATCAGCCCATTCAAAATACAAGAGGGGCAGACAGCCAATCTGAAGTTTGTCCACCATATGAAGGCTGTTATGTCACGTGTACAGCAGTTTTGTTAATCCTGGTTCCGGTTTCAACACAGACTTTTCATCATAAACCCTGATTTTCTGAGCCTCCTTTATGAAACACCCCTCAGTACCTGTGTATTCTGGTCAGAAAGTCTCTTCAGATCAGTTACACAGTAGATAAACACAGCAGCCGGCCTCCCCTCGGACAGCAGCGCAGCTTTCAAGATGACAGTATACAGCGTGTTTGAGCGAGAGCGACCCGCGCCGCGGGAACAGTTGTAATTTCACTTCTAACAGCCAGGAGACTTGGGACTCGGAGACGGAGCCCCCACACAGCAGCACTCAGCAGTTTGGCTTCGATTCAGGCAAATCTAATTGGTCTCCATGGTTACAGGCTGTCTGAATACAGTATCTCACCATCTCCCAATATAACACAAGTGAGGACAGAGAATGTAGCTAACAGTCCATTTCACAGTCCAGCAGCCGGCGTATCCTGCCTCCATCCATCAGGTGTGAAGATGTAGGACAGTCTGATGTCTGTTGAGCTGCTAAGTGAACAGGAGCTTTACTCTTTCGCTGTTCATCATACTTGACTTGTAAACACACAGATTGGCTGTCAGTTGCATAACATGATACGTCTCAAGCAGCTTAGAACAATAAAAGGCTCACTGCTAACGTCTCCTTTAACATTGTTTGTCCTCACTTCAACCCCAAAGCAAAACACTCGCTACCTGTTGTCAAAGATAATGAGACAACCCCGACATTCCCAGAGGAAGTCTTAGCAGAGAAGTCGGTGTTCCCCCGGCAGATTTCCTGATTACCATTTCTCCCCGTAGGCTCCCACAACAAGGAGCCAGCGGCCGCCTACTGCGACACCAAGCAAGGGAGGCAGATCTACGCCTCCTCAGCAGCCGAGGAGAGGAGAGAGTCCGCCGAGGAGGGAGAGGACGAGGAGGACGAGGAGGAAGAGGAAGGCAGGGAGGAGGAGGAGGAGCAGAGGCCCTTGTGTTCTGGTGTGCTGGGCTACCCGGTGGTTAGGGACCACACCCTGGGCCTCGGGCTGAGCAGTGCTCCAGACGCACAGGCTGGAGACAACACGCAGAACCAGACTTATAAAGGTGACGACACATCTACCTTACTTAACCCTACAGTAGATTTCATTCTCAGTCGTTTATTTATTTATTTTTATTTTGTATTTCATTCAAATAAATGTTTACTGTAAAATGTAGATTTTTCTATTTTTGCCCAGGCAACTGATTTTAAACAAGCAAAATCACACTGAGGAGACAGATTTAATTACATCTAGATGAAACAAATCAGCGTCTTGTTTAAACGGACATGAAATTTCCTGTGAATCTGAGAGCTCGTCCTCTAAAGTTTTACTCCAGAATGGTAATTGGCTCAGAAGCTAATTTAGAAAAACCCCCAAAAATCCCTAAGCTCCCAGAGGAGGAATGTCACACCTATTAAAAATCCAAACAAGGATTATGTGTCATTACGGTGAAACCTAAAACCCACTCAGTAATAAAACGTAAGAGGATTATATCCGGCAGCCGGCCCGGGGTCACCCCTCTTGATCGTAGGTCATGACCAAATGGAGGATTTACAGGAAACACTAGGTAAAATCACGTTGTTGAAATCACTGTATCTGGCGAGTCGGGTCACATTTCAATCTTTTTAGGAAATCTGAGATAAATGTAATCGTGGTTTTTAATTATCTATTCAGCTACCGTGAAAATTGGACACAGCACTGTGACACTGACAGACAAAACAAGTTAAGAGAGTTATTAAATCCTCCTGTGGATCCCAGTGCAGTTTAGACAGTGGGAGCAGCAGCTTGACTGAGCAGCTTCCACACAAAGAGCTGCATCTGGGATCGAGATCCCCGGCAGGCTCTGGGAGAAATCCTCACTTTCACCGTCTGCTTGCTGCTACACGTCGAGCAAACACACCAGTTTGTGTGTGTGCGGCCTGACCGCACATGACCTCCTGTAAGAAGAAGCAACTGTACTGTCGGCTTAAACCCCCGAACGAAGCTCCTGCGCGCACACAGCAACACAACAATAACATTTACTGCAGGACTACCCTGTATTTTAACTGCCAAGTTAAACTCAGCGTGATTCTACGCTGAGACGGGAACTGTGTCAGCGTGTTTATTTGATAGTAATATCTAATAATTCAGCTTTCTGTCAGAGCAGAGAGCAGAGTGATATTGATTCGTATAAACAGACCGGCGATAACAACATACAGGAAATGTCAATTTAATCTCCAGCCATCACTTGCAGAAACTCAAAATGAGGGGAACAAAAATCCCTCTGAGGGTGTGATTGTCAACCGGGGTCAGACGTGTGTTTTTCTCTGCAGGATAGATGTTAGGATTCAGGAGGCAGTAAGCTGATCAGAGCTTAGTAAAGCTAAATGATGAGAGGGCACAACACAGGAAGACGCTTCCCCCGAGGCACTGCTCTAATAACACAGATCATTTACCCTGTGTGTGTGTGTGTGTGTGTGTTCACGTCTGTTTGTACACACATGTCTCTCCCACTCCAGAGCTCCACGCGGAGGAGTGGGCGCGTCAGCGTCCCGACGAGGGCGCGGAGGAGTCAGCCCAGTGTCGAGAGACGCCAGCCGGGGAGGACGACAGCGACACAGACCTCACCTACGGAGAGGTGGAGCAACGGCTGGACCTGCTGCAGCAACACCTCAACAGGTGTGGAGAGGAAGTAGACATGACAGTAGTCATGACATCACACACTACTTAGACTACATAAGTGAAAATGCTCTTTGCCTCATCAACATCCAGGGACACATCTGATACAGCTGCAGTATAAGGATGATATTTTCCCACATGCCCCCTAACTGTGAGGATGGAGAAGTTTATTTATAATCATATATATATATAATCCTTCTCTGGCTTTATCTTAGATCCCATCATCATTGTTTCAAAAGTTATGATGAAAATCATGAGGCATTTAAGGTGGTATTCACACCTTTAAAGAGGAACTCCACTGACTGTGCACATCAAAGTCTGTTTCCAGGTGTTTGGGAGTACTACTGCAAAAAAGTAGTATAAAGCCTTTTGTGTCTCCAGAGGGAGCTTTAGGCTGGTGGCATGAGCAATAGCAGCTACTAGCATAACACACCCAAATCTATGACTGAACTGACAGCAGTTGCATTGCATTGTGGGTAATGTAGGTGCCAGGTTTTCACAGGGTTTTTTTTACTGTCCATTGTGAGTCCGACAGTGTCACAGGAGTGCAGGAGTAATCTTTTTTAGTCATTTTCAATATCGAGTAAATCCGTATAAAATGAATGGAAGTGATTAAATCTTTTCAAACTTTGAGCTGAAGTCTGAAGCACAAAACGTGTTCTTTCAGAGATGAGGCTCTTGACCTTTCAGAGAGCCAAAGACGCCTTTGGGATCCTGTTTGGCTCAGTTTCCCGTTATAGGCTTTATATTTTTCTTCAACTTCATTTCCACACGGTCATCTTTCAGAGCCCGCAATCCCCAAACCCCCGCCATTCTGCCTGTAATTGGCTGAAAACTCGCACGGAGACATTTTAGGCCAGACAACCCGCTGCAGCCGTGTTAATGCAGAGAGTCGGACTCGTGCGATTCTCGGCTGGTGCACCGCTACAGATGAGGGGGAGGCAGACAGTCAGCGGCTGTCTATTTATAGCATGCAGCCACGAGATGCAGACACATTGCACAGACTCTTGACGTCATCCTGGTGCGGTCGGGATGGTGGATGTCATGGTGAAGTTGCAGAGTTTTGGTACAATTATGGAGGAAAAGGGTGTTTATTCAAAAGTGGTTTTCTTCAACACTTAACACACTGAGCCATAATGATGACAGGTAAAGAGCAAGTTTCTGCACACTGATTTGTCTTCCAGTGGAAACGTGGGATCATGCCAGTGAGTCTCCCCACAGCTGGTCATCATTCATCCATTTATGCTGGTTTGGGCGAGTATTTGTCTGAGGCTGCAGGCATGGCCGCTGCACCGCCAGCCCTCATTTTACAGAAACAGGCTGCAGCCAAAGTGTTTATTTGCACTTATTGTCCTCTAAAGAGCAAAACAGGCACCTGGCAAAGCGACAAGGAGGCATCCCCCCCTCCACGCTGGAAAGTCTCTGTTTCCTCTCTCTGCGTCTCCTTTTTTTTTTTNNNNTTTTGCTGATGGACTGAAAAAACAAGAAAGGAGTGGAGAAAAAAAGGTGATTCACCATCTCAGACGCTCCACCATGCCATGATGTAACTTGCTGCATTAGGTGATGACACACAGTGCAGGTGTTCAGTATTTTGGTACCTGCTTTCCAACAAATATCAAATCTTTAATTCACAAGTCTTTGGCACCATTTCATAAAGAATTGCTCATTACTTAAGATCTTAAAGAAGGGATCCCAGTAACCATAGTCAGATAAAATGACACTTTATTATCTGTTCTTAGTGAAATGTGTCTTGCAGCACATGCTCCAGCAACCATCACACACACACATACATACAGTTACTTGGACTTTACTTGAGTATTTTCTGCTACTTTCTACTTCTACTCCAGGATCCCTTTACTACATTCAAAACATCTTCCAGTCTATAAAAATCTTATAAATATGATGCACTGTTACAGATTAAATGATCAACAGTACATAAAGTAGCTAAAATTAGCTTCACTTCAACCAGCTACAACAGTAAAATGCTGTTCAAACCCCCATGGATCAGTAAAAAACAGTACTTTTACTTGTGATACTGCATTTTGCTGATAATACTTCTGTACTCAAGATTTTGAATGCAGAACTACTTTACTTGTAACTGAGGATATACATCTCAGAAGCACTATAATACCATCTGCAGTTGTAAGGTTTCAGTCTCCCCCTAGTGTTTGGTATTAGTATTCACCACCCATCCACCATCCCATAATGATAACACCGTGTCTCACTGTTATATATAAGGAGGAAAACATGGCATCCAATGTGTCAACAGATTAAATACATTTTCAGACTTTTCTCCTGAGCCTTTCAACAAAATCTCTTCGCTGTCCAAACAGTTTGTCTGCTTGCTGTTTCTTGTTCCTGGGAGAAGTAGGGCGAGAGATAATATCCGTCATCATATTAATTACAGGGCTGACAGTCGAGCAACGCTGATGATGAGATGAAATTATTGATCCCTGTGGTGAAATGAGGTCACTGCAGGAACAAGACAAATGTACAAACACACATTTGAGACACTGTACTGACGTGACGTTGATAACATCACAGCAAGCGCTCTGGGGCTTTATAGTACTGGTTTAATCATCTCTCGTATTGATCAGCATCATTAAGCCGTTAATTGTCATCATAACTGTTACAGCACCAACATGACTGCTCATTTCCATATCTGACTGATGTACTGAACTACTGTGCAGCAGCTCATCACCTGTTTGTCATCACTGTGTAAATCAGTATTAATTATCAACACTGAGCATCTAAACAATCAACTCTCAAGACTCACTAACTTGTAATGTTTTCCACCAAGGCGAGGGACTACTTCTTTTTTTCCTTACTCCATGTTTTATTCTTTGTCCGTCCGTCAGACTGGAGTCCCAGATGACGGCAGACATCCAGGCCATCCTGCAGCTCCTCCAGAGGCAAACCACGGCCGGCCCCCCCGCCTACAGCACCGTCACCTCCAGCCCCGAGTACCAGAGGCCAGCCATCAGGGTGCAACCGGTGTCTGCCGTCCAGACAGAACTCAGCCTCGCTCCTGCTCCGCCTCAGCCACAGGTACACTTTACTCTGCTTCAACAGCGAGCCAGGAAGGAGGGGAGGAGTTGACTTTACACTGCAAACATACCGCCCTTTCTAATAACGTGTGCTATAATATTATTGTATATATTATACAGTATTTTACAATTGCTTTGGCTCAGTTTCCAAAAACAAAAACATGCATATTAAATTACGTAATGCAAACTGCAGAGGGGCCAGGAAGTCAGTTGCCAGGTTCCTCAAGCGCTGCAGAACCCGTCCCTCAAATGTCTTCATGAAATGTGATGCTAGTGCCACAGGTCTGCAGTCACTGAGAGTATTTAAGGGATTTTTTGAGCAAAAATGGGAAAATGAGATGATTCCAGCTTCTTACATGTGAGGATATAAAGTAAACTGAATATCTTTGGTCGGACAAGACAAGCAATTGAATATGTCAGCTTGCATTCTGTGAAATTGTGATGAGCATGTTATACTAATTTCTGGCGTTTTATAGAGCAACTGATGAATCCACAGATTAATCACCAATGAAAATAGTAATTACTTGCAGCCCTAATATGTTTATTGCTGAATTTTAATTATTGTTTGCTTTTTAAATGGCAAATTAAATGGTCGTTATCAAATAATGCTGTCAAACAGTAACTCTTTCATGAAAACAGAATATGAAATGTTCATTTCCTCGATACCAACACAATAAATAGCAATGACAAAAAAACTGTAGTTGCTTATGCAGAGGTCAGTATTTAAAATGATGCAGAGTAAACAAAACTTTCATTTCATTTACTGAATACGCTGTGTTACTATAAATATAAATCATGTAGTCTAGAGTCTGACTTCACACTACAGTCAGTCCACCATTCATACAAGATACAATGGTGATGTGACTGAACTTCAGGTCAGATTACAATTTCTGCTCTGCATCAACCACAAAGTTAGATTTTTAAGGTTTGGTGTGTTGAGTAAAAACAGTCTTAAAACAATAGTCAGGTGCCTGTATGGTCACTGAGACAAAGTGGACGTCGTCCAAGTTTTTTAGTGCATCATTTCCTCTTTGTGTTACTGTCCCTCTGCCACAGCTCAGCGAGGCAAACAGGAAACTGTGTCCAGGGAAGCAAAAAAAGGAGGAATTTGATGCTAAAAATACTGTAACCTTGGAAGATACCCACTGGATTTGACTAACTGAAGCAAAGTTTCATTTATTCAGTGATCTGTACACTTAGTAACAAGTATTAGAACTTGTGCTAATATGAGGTGTGTGTATTCTCAGGTCAGTTTGGCTCTTTGCATCAGTTTTGCACGTTGAAACTGCTTTGAAAAGTGAGCCAAAGCAATCAGACAACACTGCAAATTCAGTTTCTATCATGTGCAGACTGTGTGCAGAGTCTCCGGTTACATGTACTCAGTCAGCTATTTAAACAGACATTTGTATGCTAGCTGTGTGTAGTCTATTTCCTTTGATATATCTGTCTGTAGCTTCCCTGCCAAATGGCTCATGACGCCCACTCTACTCTGTCTCCCTCAGAGCCCTGGCCCAGAAAAGGCCCAGAACAAATCCAAAGAAACCTCCCCAGTCCTCCTCCACACAGAGACTCTTCCAGACGGGAACTTTGCTGGACTGCTGGAGGGCGACACGGACACAGAGCAGAGACACACACAAAACAGCGCGGACTCTCTAGAGCAACACCACCACCAACAGCAGCCACCGAGGTTCCCATCGGGCCGACAAGCCTCTCTACCTGATGTCCCCAGCAGCTCAGGAATGTTGGGACTCCACAGGCCAGTTTCTGACCCGGGGCTTCCAGGAAAGTAGGCCTCCCCGCACGCTTCGACGTTGACTGAAGGTCTTCTCTCAAGCTTGACTCAGGGTCTAAGAAAGAGACTGAATATGCAAAGGAAAACAAACTGTAGACTTTCTTCCATTTCTTTTGAGAAAACCTCCCAGCCCCCGCCCTCCCAGCTCTCTGATTTAGATGTATAAAGTCCATTTATACAGAGGTATTTATACACTATATTATTAACATATGTAAAGTCATCATCTGCCGTGTACATACGTCAAATAGAACACTGCCAGCAACACGAGGCACCTAATGTGCTTTTTCTAAAAGAGATATGCATGTTTTTGTTTCTCATCTTTTTCTTTTCTGTTGCATGTTCCTCACACACACTGCAACCCACCAGGCAATCAGGTGTGACCTTGGCATGCTTACAGACTACTGTAGCTATCAAGTCTCATTTTCTACAACTCCTCCCTCTTCACGGGGACACAGCTACTTGAAACTCTTTCCGAGGCATTTCTATATTCCAGCTTTGAAGTTCATCTTTTATCAGCAGCTCCAAGCGATCGCCGCGGTTACAAACTCACGAGGAGATCCGTCTGTATATTTAGCGTGCCTACTGTACACAACATTGCCACAACAGATGAAAATCTCATTCAGCTCAAAAAACGCAGAACACAGTGTAACAATAATGTGTGTTGAGGCTGCGTGGACATCCCATAGCACAACAAGACTTTTGTCAGTCTTTGAGAGCAATAATGGTGAACCAGTGCAGGAAATTAATCTTGGTATAGTTTAATACGCTCCAGAGATAATTTTATACGACCTGAACAAAAGAAAAAGAGCATCTTTCAACAGCATTTGAATTCATTTGCTACGTTAAGAGCTGTGGAGCTCACGCAGAACACGCAGAACGTCTCAGTGGTTCACTGTAAGTGTTCAAGACAACAAAACGAATGCTTCAAGTTGTGGATTTAGTAGATTTGAAAACACATAATTAACGTATAACCACCTGCATCATATCAATATTACATAAGCATGGTTGTGGGTTATTTGTAGTTGCAGTCGAAACTTGTAAGGGACATTTATGTCCAGGCAGTTTGGGGATTTTAATTTCTTTTTTTTTCTGTGATAGAATAATGAAATGTACTTTTGTGTGTCTTCTGAAAATGTAACAAACTCTGATGGGTCAAAAATGTACAGCTAGTATTTGGCTGCCCTTGTTACCTGAAGCTACTTTTGGTAGTCGTCAACAAGCCTCTGGTGGAATCCTGGTGGGGTCTTTGACCTCTCTTCTATGTAGAGTTAGTAGAGTTTAACCTAATCTGTTGTTTTCTTGCATGGACTCGTCTTTTCAGGACAGTCCACATATTGTATTGTCAGTGGGGAAGGCCATTCAGAAGGCTTCATTTTAGCTTGATTTAACCATCCATCCATTGTCCTGTTGGAACACCCAGTGTGCTGAAGGATTTAGCTGGCTCAGGTGGTTGTCATCAATATGGGGTGTTGGGTCAGGACACCTTTCCACCTTTGTTTCATCTGACCACAAAACTCCACTGCAGAAGGTTTTTTGTTCTGTTTTTCTAACCATCTGGACCAGTAGTCTCTGAGCAGAGGCTGACAGTTTTAGTTTTCTTCCAGACCTTGGAGACCACTTTTCCCAGAACTTGTAATTGTTTGCACTGGTGATCTTGGGACATTTTAGAACTTTCAAAGTAAGTTGCTGTATGTATATTTTTGACCCATCAGATTTTCAGACGACCTACAAAAAAAGTTTTTTTCCTTTTGCGACAAAGAAGTACATTTCTCAGTAATTCTGTGACAGAAAAAGAACAGTTGTAGAAATGATTAAAATCCCCAAACTGCCTGGACACAATGTCCCTTCCAAGTGTATGTAAAGTTTTTGACTGCAACTGTAAGACTGCCGGACAGGAAGCAACATCCTGAATCTTCTTCACAGCTGGAGGGAACTCTGGCTATCCCAGACTGTAGTTTTTGGTTGCATGCTTTAGAAAGTCTTCCATTATCTTCTTAAAAAGTACAACTTCGTAAATAAAAAAAAATCATCTCCAACAAAGCATCATCAGAAAAACTAAAAACTTTAAAAAAAAGATGTTTTTTCATGTTTTGGGCCGAGGACGCAGCTCAGCCTTCGATAGCCTTAGCTTTATAAGCCTGCTCTAGCCTTTATAAACGACATCAATCCAATGCAACAGAAACCTGCTTCTCCACCGTCACACATGTAAATGTACTGAACCATTTTAGGGTGAACTGCATGACGAAAATGAATTAGTCATTTTAGTTTTCTAACTACACAAATTCCAACACAAGCTCATGTATTGCATGGAGACTACACTTGACTAAATTTAAAAAAAGGTCTCAACCGTGTGTGACATGTATTGATGCGTAAGGTACAGCACATAACTCATCCAGAGAGATTTAGAAATAATGGTTAGACCTATTTTTCTAAAACAAAGTATTTAATTTTGCCATTATTTTTCTATGTATTTGTTTTGAAGAAGCCCTGATGTTGGTTAGAACGGTGTGTACTGCTGGTGGGATGATGGGAAGATGATGAATGCAATGCATAGCCTCTCAATGTAGCAAGACTTCAGTGACAGGCAACACTTTAAGCTGTGTGCTGCATTTACTGTATGCTGTTGAAATGGTTTGTCTTGATTTAATATTGCACATTGATTTTCATGTCATACCTGCTGAGTTTCTACATCGACTTTTCCCTCTGAACTTATTCAGCGTGTTGAAAGCAAACACCGTCACCTAAAGCCCGGGCTTCATTTTGTCCCCCCGACTCCTCCTCCTCCTCCTCCAGTGGAAACCTCCTCACTCCAAACCCCTGGTGATAACATCATAACATGTAGAGCTGATGAAAGGGTTTGTCAGATGTAAGAGAAATGATGAAATCTTATCAGATGTCGAGATGAAAAAGCTCATTTGTTTCCCTCACTTCCAGACGAACTGAGAAGTCGGAGATAATGTGGAAACGTAAGTCGAATGCAGGATTAAGATGGATGAGATAAGAGAGAAACCTTTACTTTGCAGGACAGATGTTTCCAGCAGAACGCGGGGTGTTTTCTTTGATAAGCTTTCTTTCTCGAGCACAGATGTAGAACAAAAGTTGCTAAAGCCGAACTCGACATGTCCAACGCCTGAAGAGTCGTCCACTGAACTTTCATGGGATTTGCAAACTTTTGCACAGAGATTAGAAAACTTGCTGTACTGGGTATAAATGTCACTTTTTAAATCTAGTGCTGTTCACAATTGTTTTTATGCATTTTTTAAATGTTTGCCACTGTATTTTATACAATGCAACACTTAACAGCTAATTTGAATGTTTCCGTTCTTAACTATATTTAAAGAAATGAAATATATTGTGTAAATAGACTGGGGAAAAAATGCGCAATTGTATAAATTAATAAACAGAATGCATACTGATTAAAAAGTGTTTATTGTGAGTAACAAAATATGATCTTTACTACAACATTGGGTACGTGCAGAGGTTGACTTCACTGCAATCTTTAAAAGTGCAAAACCCGGCTGTGTTTGAACTGAAACATGGAAAACAAAAAGTCTACAATAGTTTACTATATGACAATACTTTTATATCATATTAATAACAGGTATCAGTGTGGATTTATCATCAGCTCACAGTCACTTTGGCTTGTTATCAAGTTAAACATCAAGCTAATATGCATCTATAACCTACTGTAGTTAGGCTCAATGTAAGTTTCATAAAACAGAAGGGCACATTATTTCCTGCACAAAAAATATTACAACAAATAATGCACATGAGAAAATGTACTAATTATAACAAAATTCATAACTGTATGAAGTTCAGTGTAAAAGCAAATCAACATGTTATCCGTATCTGCTATAATCATAAATCATGATGCTGCCATTACTACAGAGTTCTATATAAATGTTTTAATATAAGTAGACCATACATTCAGAGATTATAATGGCACAATAGGTGTCTCACAGGTCAGATGATCCATATGGTATCAGTTCACTTTGCACTGGCAGAGTTTCATTCGAAAATGAGAGACCCGAAGCATAATAGTCAAACTAGTACTGGTAAATTCATTCCTACATTGTTCCACTGAAACTCTCAAACCTCCGTTCTTTAAAGCCCCTGTGTGTACATTTTGTTTTGCGTCTTTTTTCTAATTATTCTGACACTAATGTGCTGAGTTGCCTGTGACTTTTATTATGAAAGTCAGAAATGCTACACATAAGGGCTTTAAAGACACTGAAATGTATTATATTCCCCTCTAATATGGATACATACTGTGTATATATATGTGTGTGTGTGCACCTGATACATCTTCAGAGCGTCCCTGTGTGACATACAAGACTAAAGCATTACAGCAAGCATTACAAGCAATGGGTACTTTCCTGTTGCGGCTCATGGCAGCTCAGTCTAATATACTGGCCTCCCTTTGCATTCCTGTGAGGCAGTGGTCCAGAATCCTCCACTGATTGGTTCGTTAGACGCCCTGACCTCGTGGTGTGTGGGACACGCAGCAGCACTTAGATTGCCATTGTGCACAGGATGAACTGTTAACAGGGGAGCGGGGGAGACAAAGAGAGAGTGTCAACGGCGAAACCTCAACGGGAAACGCTCTTTTAAAGAGAGTCTCACGTGCAGGCAAAATGACACAGCTTGAAATAATGTCCTGAAACGGCTGTAGAGCGAACAACACAGCATGCTAATGTTTGACGTGTTGAGACTGGAGGTCATAACAATCGACGAAAAGCAAAAACTCACTGTTCATTTTTATGTGCACCAGCATCCATAACAATGAGACAAATGGGGCAAAACCACGTCCTTTTAATCAGGTGGAATTAAGGACTGTACCAAAATTATTAGGGGCCAAGGAGGGGTAGAAAAAGGGGGCACTGAAAGCAGGAGAGGGTCTTTAATTTTTGCTTATCCCATCATTATTGAGAGATGTTTTATATACAAAAAGATGGATCTTCTTCTTACTCTTTGGTAACATTTTTGTGAATGAAACTTGCCCAGCAACAGAGCGGAACATGCAGCCTTATATGGCAAATTGGGGGCGTTGATCAAGCTAATGATCGAATCTCATGCTCATCATGAACAAGCTGCATTTATCAGGCTGAAACGAGCAATTTATGACACGTTTGTGCAGTTAAGAGAGTTTGGTGAAGCATTGTGAGAATTAATGTTCTATTAAGTGGTAAATGTTGAAATTCAAGGGAAGGGACCAAAGAAAATGTAATAAAGCTGGGATGCTCTTGCTTTAAAGCGACACATAAGGTTCATTCTCCTCCCCATCCCTATAATTTTCATACAGTCCCTTATACACGTTAATATAGGCTAAAACAACTTGAAGGTCACGTGAGACTGTGTGAGAGATGGACTTACGTCATCATACTGGAAGTTGACAGATCCCTGGTGCATGGTATCTCTCCGTTTGAAGTTCTCTGCAACAGGAAGAGTAAATGCTCACAGCACTGAAGGGTCACGATTTCAATAAAACTTATTCCGCAACATGTCGTGACACAGATTTGCGCACCGAGCCGAGCAGAATGTCACGGCACTTCAGAGATAACAACGGGGGGATTACAGGTGGAATGAAACCGAAAGCAATTTCACCGTCAGTCCACATTAAAAGCATGCATCTGCACACGAGTGGCTGTTCAATGAACATGTCAGGTCATTTCTATCTAACACAGATCCAGGTTCTGCGTTTCGTACCTGTGAGAGCTCGCAGTTTGACACAGCAGGCCACGTAGTCATCAAAGAAGATCCTTCCTCCTTTGTTGTAGCGCTTCAGGATTGCATTTAGAGCCTGGGGGCTGATGCGGTAGCCTGATGTAGTGGGGAGAAAAATGTCAGACTTCTTTTTTTCTCATTTCAACATATGGCCATGCTGTGGTTAGACAGATACAAGTGTTTCCTGTCAAACTATGGGTCAAAGGAGCATCTCAAAATGACTGTAAATATACAAAGGTTCACTGTAAATATGTTCGCTACATCAGGGCCTGTATTAGTCTCAGAGTAGGGAGTCCTAACTGGACAAACTCCTTAGAGTGATGCACTTGTGGTTCTACGTTTAAGACTAAGAGTAAAACATTTTATCAGCTTTCTTAACTTAAGAAATGACTCCTATTGCTACTGACGGTGTTCAGACAGAGAGGTGTCTGGACGACAGTGAGTATATTAAAAGATTAAAAGAAAATGCTCTAAAAACCCACTGTAAACTACCTGCTCAGCACCAAACAGCAGACGGACACAGTTAGAGACTAGTTGGTGAACATAGTGGAGCATTTAGCAGCTAAAGAGCCAGATATTTCCCTCAGGAGTTGGTGGAGACCAAACCAGAGCTAAAAGAGAGAGAATATTGGACTTACATTCATCAGGTGGACACAAACATGACTCAAAACAAATGCTAACGCTGCTCTATAACTACTGGATGTGTAAATTCAGGACTCTTTGTTCACCGTATCAACTTAAAAGATGATGATGTTTCTGCTGCCCCCAAAAGGCCAAAAATATCTATAATATGTTTTTGCAGGTTTAGGAAGGTTTATTCATATTGTTACATAAGTTAACAGGAGATGTAGTTGAAAGGGAAGTTGGATAGAAAAATCCATAAATTCCATGTTTTTGAAGGAGAGGTGCTCCACAGCCTCAACTGCACGATATATGCAAGATGCAGCACTACTACAGGCACTGACAAGGATCATTTCACGCAGCTGAGTCAAGTTACCCACAATTTTAAATGGTATATACGTTTATTTTATTAAGACACATGAGTGGTTTGTCAGCGTTTATTTACTTTGCAAATGACTTAGTGGTAAATGTAATTTTGAGATTAAAGCTATTTATTAATTTAACTCATATTTTTTCTAGATAACCTACATAACTTAGTCACTTTATTATTTGCCAATATACATAAAGCCTACACATAAAAAAAGGGGTTTTATTGTCTGCATTTTGAATTTTACCATTATCTAATACTCCAAATCGTAACTGTCGATAAACTACAACACGTCATCACAATTTCTACCTCGCGGCTAAGAGTATGGTAAACCAGTGACGTCACACTCTCTCAGGAGTCGTCCTTCTCCACGCTGGAAGTCGGTGTAAGAAACTTCATAATTAACTCCTCTGACGTAGGAGTGTTTTTAGTCCTGGTTTAACTTTCAGGAGTGACTCTAAGATGCCTCATAAATACAGGCCCTGAACTGTCATCCAGTCACTTAGTAATTTGTGGGGCACCGTGTGTGCTGTGTATCGCCTGACTTGTACTTGAGTTATTTTTCATGCCACAGAGTCCAGGTTTTTAGTAAAACTGAAGGAAATCAATTGGAACAATATCAATATTACAGGTGTTTGCATTTTTATTTGTTAACGCTTGCAATTTGAGGACAATGGCATGAAATGCAAATATGTGCACAAAATGTATTATATGAAAATTGGTGCCCTGAAGTAATTCAACAGTAAAAAACAAATTAAAGTCAAATTAAATGACCAAAATGCAACAGAAGCAAATAAGTCACTCATATTTTTATACGGCCAACATGATATATAAGCTGAGGAATACATCTCATGAAATATTTGATAATATAATCTTATAATATGTGGTATATTTAGTAATGAGTGTGATGTTTTCCTCTGTACTGTGGATGATGGAGAGGGACAGTCAGTCTGTCATCAAAAGGATGATAAGTCTGAGACAGATCGTTCCACTCATCACAGATTAACGCCTAACTGACTCTTATTAAGTCTAATTAAGTGTCATTAAACATTCTGATTAGCATTAGATGTGTCATGACATTAAATATCCATCATGTGAAACCGTTAAAGACTCTCACCCATAGCGTTGATTGCCTGAGTCATCTCGTGAGGTTCAACAGTACCACTCCTGTCGTGGTCCACCATCATGAAGTTCTGCTTCCAGCCGTTCAGAGCCGTGAACAGCTCCTTGAACTCGTTGAAACCCATCTTGCCTGTAAAGTCCCTCTGGTGACAGTCTGGTTAAGCTTTAATAACTGCTGAGCCACGTGGAGAATGACTGCAAGGTGCCAGGGTTATAAAGACAGCAGCTGGTTAAGCTGGTTCAAGGTTCAACCGCACCTACTGTACACATATTTCAACAATGAGAATGAATGGAAAGATTAGAATAGATGGTGACATTATGGCCACGGTGGCTTGAACCTGAACTTCAACATCAGTCAGAGTCTCATTTCCAGCTCAGTTGTTTCAGAAAGGATACATCAAGCATCGCGATCATGATCCTGCACGTCTCCAGGCTGAACGCTGTGAAGATAATAAAACATGTTAAAAATTAGTCAAGTTAGGTGCAACAGTCCATGCATTTTTATTCCAACAACAACATAAAAATACTACCATGACAGGCACAGTGGCAGATGAAACTTCAAACGTAAACAAAGGGCAGTGGCTGCACAACCTGCTTTCATATCAGGGGCCACGTTCACACCACATCCTCAGGCTAAAAGTTTTGTCCTGACAGGCTGAGTTAGTAGAAACCCTGACTTCAGGGCTGACAGGTTTTTGGCATAAGAGTAAGTATTTGCTCCTGTGAGAAGTCTGGATTACTTCTAAGTCACTACGATGTGCTCATAATAAATTTACCGCCGCAGAAATGTGCTCATTGCATCAGAGTTTTGGAAATGATATATGATAACTGAACTAAAAGCATATTTTGATTGCAGGTGAGTTAATAAGGATCCAATCATCCAACAACACCACTACTGCAACACTGGAAAAACACATTTTCACAGTGCTTCATTAACCCCAAAATGCTCTCTTCACACCCCCTTGGATTAACATTTCAAAAACTGTACATTAATAAAATATCTACTGCAATAAATGAATAAATAAGGCTGTTTTCATGGCCAAGATGGATTACCCAGCAAAACTGGTGCCACATGTTTATTTACCCAGCAAAGTTAACTTGATTTAACTTTTGTTTCATGTCTGAAATCTGTGATAACATATTTAGATATCTAAACCTGTGCCCCGTGCTCCTGTATATTGATGAATATTTTATTTCACATTCACCGACACTGTCAACCAATCAGTGTAGACACACTCGGTGCGTTTTAAATTGCGGTTTAACAATTCCTCATTCACTTCCCCTCAAGGGAATCCCCATCGCCATGTTAAGTGATGTTCTAATGCTCTAAAAATTAAAGTGGACTTCTGTGAGATCAACCCACCGAGGGCCGGAGGAGCAAGTGAATCATTTCACACAAGTAATTTGCAACCACTGCTTATTGCAAATGGCAGTTTCACAAATTGCAGATAAATGTGTGAGTCCTACATCATCTACGGTTAATGGGAGAGGAAATGACCACATTGTGGCAAAGCCTGCGTGTTGCAAGGCTAGTGAAACACACTCGCACACTACACAGCATGAATTGTACGGTTGCCAGAACCAGCATCAGCTGACATCAACAACTATACAGACTTTTTGTTTCCGTGTTTTAAAGACCTCCAACTTCGTGTTGGGAAAATGTGATTTAAATACAATTTATTTTTATCACTGAAGACACTGACGAACAATCACTCACTGAAAATGTCGTCTAACTGTTGACATTAACTGAGGCGTGAGACGAAACAACTGCATTGGTAAGATAAGCTCCTTTGCGAGCTGTTCATTTGTTAAATGCATGATATTAATACAGCTTACACATCTGTCCTGCAAGAATAAAACACTTGGTTGAATTAAACCTAACTGAGCGCTGCAAACTAACTCGTTGCAGTGCTATAATTTAGAAGTCAGTCATCCTCTTTTGAGGAAGGGAGAGTAGTGAACTCACGATTGTAGCTGCCAGTGAAACCGGCCTGGGTCAGACACCTCTGGAGCTCCTCTGCATCGATCTCACCGTCCTGTACAGAGTAGGAAGTGATACTCAGTCATGTGTGACTCTCAGAGGAATAAACAACGTTCAGAGGAGACTGGCCAGCTGGTCAAGTGTGAAGTGATGAGAGCAGTGAAAAAAGAGAATAACCACCCATGTCTCTGTGTGTGCTGCCAGTTAAGTGCTGAGTGGAAAACAGCAAAGAAGAAAGAGAAAATGTGAGTTTCAAGCAATTTTAAAGTTAACTGGTCTCAGTTAAGTCATCTCCAATAATATGTGTCCAAGTCTGGAAGCATTTTGTATGAAAATCATCACAATACACACGGTTATATTTATTCTCTTTTATGTATTCATTTACTGTATCATATCTAAATGAAAACAAGCAGTCTCAGTCACCTTGTGTTAGCTTAGAGTAAACGCTGGCTGGTTTAATCGAGGAGGATACGCTAATGCTAACAGATGTCCGCAAGGTAGAGAGCTATAATTGCCTGAAGGGCTGAATATAAGACGGTACATTATCACTACTGATGAAAGCAGAAAGTCTAGAACTTTTTGCCAATTAAATAAAGATAAATAACACTCACAGTCTCTGATTTTTTCCCTGAAATTTAGCACTTTGTTTTGTTGTCAGAACAAAAGTTGACAGAAGTCAGTAGTGCTAACGTTTTGCACTGCAAAATTCATCCATCCTGTATTTCTTTCTAGCTATCTACCTTGCAGACGTCTGTTAGCATTAGCATATCCTCGTCCATTAAACCAGCCAGTGCTTTCTGTAAGCCAACACAAGCTAACCAACACTAAATAGCTGTCAACCCTTCCCTCTAAGTGTCTGTTTGTACAGCTTCCTACAGCACAATCTACCCCTTAAAACTGTTGATTAAAGTGTTGATTGGATTTCAGAAAAAGCTCCTTATACCTCCTCATGTCAGCTCTGTGCCGCTGTCTGCTGGACAACTGCTTTCTGTGTTGTGATTTGATTTCAATGTGGAATGGAAAATGCATTCATACCCAAGACTATTTTACATCTTTCACAATAAAATCAGTCATTTGCACTGTGGAATCAAGTTAAGACAGAGCCCTAATATCTCTCAACCATGAAGTTATTGAACTGTGTCAGAAAACATGAAACATCTGCAAAGAGAGCATTTCTTGCTCTTGAAATGTGAAAGTGAAAGCAAGCCTGCAGTGAAAAACGTGGCTGTTACAAAAGTGTATCATATGTGCTCTTCTAATAATTCAAGAGAAGTCAAAAGTTGAAATTTATCCACACTTACCTGGCCTGCTATGGCTGTAAAGTAACTCCACATTGGATCATTGGCAGCTGGGGGTGGTGCGCCGTATGTGCCTGGAAAGCCTCCTCCATAGGGGGCATATCCTCCCTGGGGTGGTGCGCCTCCCATCGGCCCACCCATGTGCCCAGGCATGGGGCCTCCCATGGGCCCTCCTGGCATTCCTTGGGGCGGCATCCCCTGAGCTGGCATGCCTGGCATCGGACCCCCATACTAAGGCAGAGGACAGATCAGAGAGGAGACCGGGGCTGGTATGTATAAAGCCGCTCAGAGTAAGACTTTGTTTCAGGAGTGTGTCAAAATAATACATTTTTATCTTCTTATCTTAACGTATATGTACGGAAGTATATGACGTTTAGTTGATAAAAGACACAAGGTCTGACCACACACACTAACAATACAACATGAATAGGGCTCAAACTAATGATCATTTTGAGTATCGATTCAACTGTCGATCATTTTCTTGATTAATCGATTAGTTGTTTGGCCCATAAATTGTCAGAAAATGGTGGAAAAATGTTGATCACTGTTTCCCAAAGCCCAAGGTGACGTCCTCAAATGTCTTGTTTTGTCCACAACCCAAAGATATTCAGTTTACTGTCA
>NTHP01000674.1:202652-214768 GCA_003416845.1 Oplegnathus fasciatus
AGAGGACTAAAGAAACCAGAAAATATTCACATTTGAGAAGCCGAAATCAGAGAATTTGGACACTTTTTCTTTAAAAAAATGATTCAAAACGAGTAATCGATTATCAAAATAGTTGACGATTAATTTAATACTTGACAACTAATCGATTAATCGCGTAATCGTTGCAGCTCTAATCATGAATACAATCAAAACCTAATGTTCAGATTAATTACAACAACATCAATCATAAAAAAGTAAAATAATTATTATATTAGCTGAGCTGTGAAATACAAGAATTCAGGTGAGTTTGAAAGACAATGAATAACACAATATAAACCCTACAAACCAAACTCACTCTAAATATACAAACTTACCATCTAAGATTTTTATCCCTAATAGTATTTCTTGATATTGTCAACAGAACTGTCTCTTCTTGCATGTTTCAATACATTTAAGCATGAGAGCTGCAATGACTGGTGGGTAATGTCAATCACGACACGGTGTGAATGAAGCTGACTGGGTGCCCTCCTGATCCCCTCACCTTTGGAGGCCTGCTATTGGCTGATTCAGTGCTTGAGGGAGGGCATTGTGGGTCGTAGCGACAATTTTAGAACACGGAGGAGCCACTTAACATTAAGGATTATACTTGGACTTTGCTTAAAGTTACTTTTAGCTTCATTATATAAAGCCCTACTTTTAGTAAAAACTTTTGGACCATTCTTAAGGCAATTTTTGGTGGTTTTATTGGCCAAAAGGAATAAAAATAGAATAGGATTTTTATTGTATCACACTAATTGAATCACAGTTTGTAAGAAGGCTTTAATCAGCCTGTCACACTGTAGGTCAAGCCTCCTTTCATTTACACAGCTAGTAGGCTAAAGGTGGTTTTGCATAGCACTCCTGAATGTTGAGGAATTTCCATCCCGGAAGACATTTTTCTTAAATAAGAGTCCATTTCTGATAAACTGGGGAAGCCAATATGGCTCCTGACTTACTACGAAACTGAAAAAAGCCACCTTTACTGCGGTTAATGCACACATGGATATCTACCTTGCAACAGGAAGACAGGAAAACCTGTAACAGTACATCTTGTGACAAATTATCGGAAATCCACTGAACCAACAGCCCCAGGCTTGCTTTTCTGCCAACCAATGTAGCTCGTTTATCACTGTAAAATGAAGGTTACATGTAGTTTACTCACCCCGCCGTAGCCTGGATAAGCCATTTGTTGGAACAGAGCAGACTGTGATAAGTTTAGTATGTTAAAAGTGTGACTGACGCTGGATACTCTGTAACGCGGTTGTAACTTCCGATAAGTCTCAACAACTGCTACATCACATCCGAGCTGCCGCAAACTGTCGGAAGTGCGTCGATTGATAGCGCGCAAAACCAATGGGTGGCCAGGAGTGGAAGAAGACCCGCCCACCAGCTGTGCGCTCGTTTTACGTGCTGCTTTTAAGTCCTCCTTGTAATTTCAAGCTACCCTAAAACGACGGTCGAAATGTGTGGGAACCATAAACGGTATACAGGCCGAAAGTAAGAGCACATAAAGATAAGTGATTAAAAAAATCACGATCAATTCATTAAAAGCTGTAGCGCCTGAATGTCATATTTAAAGTTACATTTCTTTTTGTTATAAAGTTAAGAGCCTCCACTTTCCCAGTATTTCAACGCATCATTGAAGTATTTCCAGTGTTTTTTTTCCTTATGATGTTATCAGTGTTAAAATCAGATTTATGACCTTTAAATTGCGCAGGCAGTTTGTACAAATGCTTCTAATCCAAACCATGGCATGTTTTTTGCTTTCACAAAGCTGGAGGTCCAGTTAGCATGTTTCTAAAGCTTTTTCATTTTTGGTAAAATATTTGGCTGTCCTGCATGGCTTCCATCCACCACTAGATGGTGATTTTGAGAGTCATGCCACATAAACAAAACCCAAAATGTATTTTTTTCCTACAACTTGAGGTAAGGCAAGGGGAGTTAATTTGTGTAGCAACTTTTAAACAGAAGCAGAGAGCATAGAAATGCTTTAAACACACAGAAACACAATGAAAAGGAACATCAAATAAATTACAAGTGGAATAAAATAAAATAGAATAAAATAAACCTACGGGGAAATTTATATTTTTCAGCTGCACATCAAAGGGAATGTCCTACCCTGTCTTCATCTATCAGTTGTCTGCTTTATTAACCTTGCTCACAAATCATGCATGATTTCTTCGTCAAAGACGGTCATCTGTGATAGCTACGAGGTGAGAATTCACAGCCCTGAAAGCGAACAGAGGAGCCACACCTGCTCTGTATTTCACCCTTCAGTAAATACTCATGGGAAATGTGCTGTGAATTTAACAGAAAAGCAGCGTATGGGGTTATATGGGAGGCAGGTTGAGGGCATGTGGGTGGTGAAAGGTGCAGAGGATGCCAAAACTTCCTGTTGAGCTCTGTGGTGGCTCTAACTAAACCAAACATCTGTGGTGGGAGGTGTCAACTTTCTAACCACAGGGACATGCCAACACTCATACTCTGAAACCTCCCTGCAACAGTCAGAGGAGTGAAAGTGTGAATGGTGCTGAGTGCCTGATAGAGCTGCAGGTTCATGAGGGCATACACTGGCAGCTATGAAGGTAAATATGTTGTAATACTTCTGATAACATGTAAATGTGTGAGCTTGTATACATAATATGAAGTTTTTATGAAACACCTACATAGCTTTTATCATGAATTGTAAGTCACATGCCTTTAATGTGGCAATGTGAAATGACAGTTTTGAAAAGACACAAATGTCTTCCTGAACATCAGGATATTTTCAAATCTGCAAAAAATGACTATTTTCTCATCAAAACTATGATGCATTAGCAAACACATCTTTGTCCGCTCTATTATTTTCTAATTATTTTCTAAAATTTACCAAACATACTTTTATTCTTAGATCTATGGCAGTTCCACCAGAAAGACAGGTGGTTTCATTAAAATAACTGTTTGAGGCCCAAAGAGGTCAAATTATCCAGTATTTCACAAAAAAAAAGTCCAAAAAATGAATATAAATGAGTGTAGCAGAACTTAGTTTGGTTTTCTTTCTTACCCCAACTCATCATATTTGTTATATTGATCATATGTTTTGAACGTAAAGCCGTGAAATAAATGCAGTGGAGTCAAGTAGCATAAAACGGAAATAATCAAGTAAAGAACAAATACCTCAAAACTGTACTTAAGTACAGCACTTAAGTAAATGTACTTAGTTACTTT
The DNA here is from genome assembly GCA_003416845.1 of Oplegnathus fasciatus. Classification (NCBI taxonomy): domain Eukaryota; kingdom Metazoa; phylum Chordata; class Actinopteri; order Centrarchiformes; family Oplegnathidae; genus Oplegnathus; species Oplegnathus fasciatus. Next base: position 205,878 of record NTHP01000674.1, read on the forward strand.
TCACCTGATATTGTGTTCTTCATGTCTTTATTTCTGCTGGTAGTTGTTGTATCTTTAAACTGACATAAATATATGTTTAAAACAGCAGTAGTAATAGTAGTAAAGTGGTTAAAGTGTCTTTGTTGCAGAGGTAGAGACGGTGTTGAGGTCAGCTGCTGCTACAGTATATTAAGCTGATACACACAGAGCTATGAGGATGTTAACAGAAGCTTCACTGGCCCATTTCTAACACCAGTGGTTCCCTCACAGTTCTCCAAACAATAACTTCCAAACTCATAACGCGACTCAACCTCAAGCCAAGAATGCAATTATCGTTCTGACACTTCCCATCTGTTGAAATCAAAACCAAGCATATCTGTTTATCCCTGTGGATAAACACTGGACATTTCCCCGGGAGGGACTGGTTACAGTCGAAGACCTTCAAGTGTAAATACCCAGCACCCATTGCAGGATATAAACAGTATTATGTGCTGTAGCTGGGACAAATGACTGTACGCTTAGCGTCAGTTCTGTTTGTGTGACATTTGACTCTGTGTGCGTCAGGAAAATCACAGAAACATTTGGAATATGATCTTTTACCCATTGTTTCACTGAAAAGATGACGCAATCAACAACATTCTTTTATTTTTTAATAATCAATTAATTCTTTCAGTCATTTAATCAAGCAAAAACAATCAGTATTTGCTGGTTGTGAAGATTGTGCTGTTTTTCTCTGTTTTATATTGTTTTATATAAATATGTTAGAGGTTCTGAATGTTGCTTCAGACAAAACAACATATTTGAAGATGTCACTTTGGGTTCTTTGAGTTTTAGATAAAAAAGAATCGACCAGTTAAGCAATAATTCATTGTTAGTTGTAGTTTTGTTTTGTTCATTTTTTCAGTCTAAGCCCATACTTATGACGTGAGTTTTTAGTAACAAAAATATTGATTTACAGGGTAAGACAATGTGTGGCAGAGTTAAAAATGTTACCGTGGTGTAAACTTCAGCTCATTCTCTGTAATGCTGTTGTTTCCTTTCTCCTTCATTCTCCCTCTGTTTTCTCTCTCTCTGACACACCAACACTGTATCTGTCCAATAAGATCAAATGTGTTCCAAGTGACACCTATAAACGATTTTAGTCGCGCTTAGTGTGAGGCAAATGGAGGTATCTATGAAGTAACGCTCTTCAAACAAGCTGTGCTGCATTAGAGAAGACATCCACTGTCTATTTGTTTGCTGAGGATGTCCGGTGTGAGGGGAACAAGTGCAGAATATGATGTCTATTCCTCATAAAGGCACAGCTTTATATTTGTTAAGCTTTTAGCTAACAGGCTTTTAGCATTTACTGTGACTGGTCAGCACTTCCAGTATGTACAAAGAGGAGAACGTCCACAGTCTGTGGCAACATGGACTAAAATTGACTTTTATTTCCCCCTGCTCTGAAGTGTGTTTGACGCTATCCTGTACTTCTGTCTAAAATATATATAAAATATATATATTATTCTTAGAAAACGTGACTACTGTTTTTAAAGTTTACACCATAGAAATTCTTCATCCTTGTGTGCCACAGTCGTTGACACAGTCCTCACACTGTATTCAGAAACTACACCGAAACAGGAAGGCTATTAATGATTATGAAACACAGCATATGCATTGGATGGCATTTATGACGGTCACTTTATTAGCCTTTGTCCCAGGCTGCAGATGTTATGTTATCAGTCATCCAACACTTATGTGAAGTCATGTGAGGCAGTGGTAGACTGCTCATACCTGAATGTAATACAGGACATGAGGAGTGAGAAATGTGGAGAAAGAGACCTCTGAGTTACAGAAAATGTAACAGAAGGTAGCGAATATCTGCAGTTATAAGGGAGCGCAAAAGAGATAATAAAGTACATTTTCATATTAATTTAAATTCAGTTGTACATCCTCAGTTTCCCTACATGCTACTACTAAAATCTGTTTTTTAAGAATGTACTCTTCTCTGGTGGGAAAAACTTAAATGGATCTTGGCCTAAAATTGTTAGATTTAGGCACACTGAGTCTAAAAATATTTACATCCTTTCCACCTTGTGTAGCTTTAAATGACCAAATTAGCAAATGGAAGTATGGAGTTGGAGCTCCCAGTGTGCTGGCACCTACTGAATATCCTTCATGAGATGTTAGTAGATGCCCACACTGACCCTGACAGCTGAAAGTCCGGTAGATGTATTTATAATATTACAAAAATCAGTTAAACTTGGACCAAGACAAGCAAAATATTTTGTATATTAGTTTTATTTCAGTGATGTATTTTCTGTATATAGAAGCCTGGAAGTGTTGTTTTTCTTTTATCTAGGAGAAACTGTATTTCCCTTGGACCAGCTGGATGACAGTGAGCAAACAAAGTGTCATGAGTCACTGTTTCATATATGGGGCTGCTCACTGTGCTGCCACACCATTACAATTTCATGCTCTTCACTCAGTAAACAGTATAGGTTAACTCCCTGTCAGACAGGACTAAAGCATTTGCATATGCACTTAGCCTGCAGTCCTTGCTGACAATCTGCATGTTGCAGTTTTGAACAAAAAATGCAACTTGTTTTCTATTAATTACGGTTTACAAGTAGAGTAATGGTTGTCAAGTGTAAGTGTGTATAAAAGTGTCATATTCTCAGAGAGATGGCGACGATTTGCTCCAACGTATGAATGAATGACTTGTAAATGTTTTGAATAGTGGACAGTTCAGGGAACAGCCTGACAAGCAGCCGCACACTCCCTCAAAACCCTGGAACCACCAAACCTGACGAACTTTACTCCGCTGGATATTTATTGTCCCACCTTTGAAACTTCAGTTGAGATAATATTTAACAGCAAAGCCAGAGTCTCGCATAACTTTAGTGTTCTCCGCGCGTGTAGCCGGCTGGAGTTGGAGTGACTTGGACTGATATTGGTTATACACTTCACCTAAGCGCAGAAGCAATGGTTGGTGCTGGTTTGTTAATACTCACATGTTGATGTTATGTTGAGGTGTTCCTCACAAGGAGCTTTTTGGAGCTGTTTTCTGACTTTCGTCCGCTCACTTCTGAACAGGTTTCCATCGCCAAAGTGCTCCTCGGAGTCTTCGGGGTCGTAGTCGTCGTCGTTTTGATAGCGGTGCCCACGGCTATATATTTGAAAGGTGAGTCTTTGCTATTAAATGATTCGCATGTTGGCATTAATGCCTCATCTGTGGTCCGACGCATCTGAAAGAAAGTACATTACGCACGCGTCATTACGCATGATCCATTTGGACCGCTGTTTAATGGCACTGCTTCAAAATACCGATATAAAATGTAAAGCAATTCAACTGGGAATTAATATTTCCATCTAAGATAATAATGTCTTCATGGATATCATTTATTTGATCCAATTTATGACGTAGATCAGTTACATCACAAAGGGAGGATTAGTGTTTAGTTTCTCTGATACAACACGTGCATGCCTTTAAATAGCTTCATACACACACAGTAAACACCATGACAATTCACTTAATTACCCCCCACGCACACACACACACTGACGTAAGTAATATTCCACTTCATTATCAGTTACAGTCTTTACAGCACTTACCTCCTTTTATGATGATGATCATGATGTGTGTGTTTGATATCATATCTGTAACCTGTGACCTTCAAGTCCCCGCCAGGTTCTAACTTTCTGACATGTGTTTCAGAGGAGGATGGGGACAAGAACCACAGATCTTTCACCCTGGAGGATGTCTTCAACAGCACACTGAAACCAAAGTCCTACAACATGAGGTGGATCTCAGGTGGGAGACAGTTTATCATCAGAATTAAACCTGTAACAAAAGGAGTGATGGTAGTGGAGGTGGAACGTGATTACAGTCAGGTGTGTACTGGCTTCTAAACTGTAAATGTGTCACTGAGGATGCTTTGTTATCTGTCAGCTACAATATTCTCATCTGTTCTAGTTACTAATTCACTTAGATTGATCCCCTCATTCAAGGGTGTGTATTCATGCTTGTATGGGGCGTTTACATGGAATTTATCTTTTTAATATTTAGCCATGCTTGCAGTAAGGCTGTTTGGATGATAATGTAAGGTCAGTCAGCCCACCACTTTGGTCCAGACTGAAGTGTCTCATCAACTACGGATGGATTACCATGAATTTTGCTAAAGACATCCATGGTCCCCAGAGGATGAGCCCTAATGACTTTTGTGATCCCCTGATGTTTCCTCTATCCCCACCATGAGGTCGACATTTGCAATTCAGAGTGAAATGTTTCAGCAGCTATTGGGTGCATTACCATGAAATTTGGTCCAGACATTCATTCAACAGACAGATTAAGAAAAGAATGGTCAAAAGATATCCTGACTTTTAGTCTTCCCTAGTGTGGGCCGAGCTCCAAAAATGCTGGATCCTACAATTCCCACAATGCAACTCTTTCATTAGACCCTCACTGCCTCCTAAATGCCTACTGTACATCTTTCAAACTCCACACCTCCAGTTTGTAACATAGGCTTTCCGGTGAAAATGTTCAGTCTCGAGCCCAAACTGAGACAAGCCTGCTGACATCACTATGACATCATCAGGGTCAAAGCTGGAGTGGCCCTTTAAGCCAATCACATAAAATCATAGTGACTTGATCATTTCTTATTGGTCAGCAACTGGAATTCATGATACATCCCGCATTAATTCATGCAGTGAATAATCATGACTCATGCATTTGTTACTTAGGCATGTGTTTCTAGTTATAAAGTGTTTCTGTTTAGTTGATGTCTTTAGGGATTTGCATGCTTGCCCTCTGTTTTCAGTAAACTATTCTTTTCTATTTTACATTCATTTTTCTCATCTTCCTCCACAGATAATGAGTATCTGCATAAGACCCAGGGCTCCGTCTTCCTCTTCAATGTGACCACAGGAGCGTTCTCAGATTTCTTGAGCGCAGACACGTTCGTAAGTCATCCTCCTCATGCTCATCTGTGTGCTTCTTTTGTGTGAGCAACATAAATCACATGATATCAGCATGAAAACTACATACCCATCCAAACAGTGTTGTCTGCGAGGTCGCGAAACTTGTTACAACAGTTTTCTTTTTTCCAATGCAGAACGAAAAAGACGCTTATGATTACCAGCTGTCTGCTGACCGCAAATATGTTGCATTCATGAGCAACTATACCAAGGTACACTACTCTTTTATTCACTTTAATCTGTTGCATATTTAAAGTGATCACACAACAGTGTTTTCTTTTTGTCCCTTCAGCTGTGGAGGCATTCATATACAGCTTCATATTCACTTTATGACCTGGAAACAAAGTAAGTACCCTAACTGAATTTTCACTGCTTTATTTTTACACCTACAAAAAGTATTTGGCTACCTATGGACAGTTACATTCATGCACTTATGATAATGCAATGCACTCCAGTTAAAAGCGTCCATGTTTTGCATACAAAGTAGATTATTTTAGCATATTTCTTTTAAAAGAAAAAAAATAGTACAGCAGTTGTAGAGCATACTTTTTCTTTTTCATTTCGTTTCAGAACATTTGTCACACCCGCCGACATTCCTGACAAAGTCCAATACTTTGCCTGGGCTCCTGAGGGGAACAAACTGGTAAGTCTGGAAAGGCAAATGATTTGAGTGACAGTTGGGCTTTGATGTGGGTGATTGATGAGATGATCAAGCACAGCCTTTCCCAAACACTTGAGCTTTTCTGAACTTATGTATTTGTGTTTTTATTGTATTTTCAGGCCTATGTTTGGGGAAATAATGTGTATATAAAGACCGACGCTAGGTCGCCGCCACAGCAAGTCACATTCAATGGCGAGGGGGATCTGATTTTGAATGGGATCCCGGACTGGGTGTATGAGGGTAAGTGGCACGTGATATGAACTCATGAACTATAAGGCTCCATTTACACCTGGTCTTATCGGGCAATCTTTATATGGATACGTTATCTGGATATGGACAACTGATCCACAGGCATTGGCATTTACACCTGGCATCAACAAAAGGTCTTGTTATCTCCATTCTGCCTAAACTGTGATTGGAGGTGGAGTTGGGTGACCTTTCAACTTGTTGGCTGGATATTTCTCTTAAGTTGTGTTGCATTTACACCTGGCTGAGATCTGATCACAATGCAAGCCAGACCACATCTGAACTGACTGCTTTTACTTCTACTTAAGCACTTAGAAAGCAGGAATTTAGATATTCAGTAAGAACACCTAAAATTAACCATACTGCTGCAGTGTCTTCATACAACAACACAAATGTACTGCAGCTTATAGGAACATCACTACATGCATTTTTTTTTTTACCACAAGTGTTCTAGTGGGAACTGAACCCCAAACCCTCATGTAAGTCCTGAATCCTAGCTCAACTTCACACTCTCCCTCTTCCAGAGGAGATGTTCTCATCCAATCAGGGCTTCTGGTGGTCACCTGGAGGGAAGTACGTGGCTTATGTTCAGTTCAACGACACCGGGGTTCACACCATAGAGTACTCCTGGTACGGCGACGACCAGTACCCCAGCACCGTTTCCATCCCATATCCAAAGGTGGGACACCCATTCAGGGCTTGTTTGACTCTAACAAGCTTGTACTGGGATCATTGTATTGTTGTATGTCAATGTACTGTGTACTCTGTGTTCAGACGTGCTTGGCATAATCCTTATTATCTGGTGTATCTTACATTCTTTTCTTGTGCAGCCAGGTACTCCTAACCCTGTTGTGAAACTGTTCGTTGTGGACACTGACAACACGACAAAAATTACTGAGGTTGTTGTTCCAGCCTCATTCAGCTCAAGGTAATGAAAAAGCTTCTATTAAAAAGTGTATCAGGCTACTCTCTTCTGCTATCTGGGAAGGAAATCAGAAACAAACAGGTGGCATAATTTATTTATTTTTTCTTCTTGCCCTCAGTGAGCACTACTTGGCCACTGTTACTTGGGTGACAGATGAACGTATTGCTGTCCAATGGCTGAAGAGACTACAAAGGCACCTCATCCTTCAGATCTACAGCTTTAGTGGTTCCAAATGGGATCCTGTTGAGGTAAAACATGATGTTATGAGCTAGTATTATTTTTGTTTTCTATATTAGAACAAAATATGGCATGAAATATTACACTGGCGTTACACAGAGAAACTATACAAGCAGCGTATTGATGAGTTTTAAGTATACAAACCATTTCAACAGCAATAAAGCAACACTTTTAACTGAAAGGGAGGATAACGTAGAGGTTTTATAGACCTTTACTTAGTTTATTCTGTCTAAATTGTCGTCTGCAAGTCTGTCTGAAACAGTATTCTCATTTCCATATGTATATTCAAAGAGTTATTGGTAGATGTGAGTGTTCCTCTTATTCATACTGACCCATGCTATTGGTTCTGTGAGGCTGTACTTAGACACAGCTGTGTTTTGAACTAAATGCTAATATCAGCATGCTGTGCTAACATGCTGATGTTTAGTGGGTATAATATTTATTTTCTTTGCCGTCTTAGTTTGGCGTGTTAGCATACCATTTGCTAATTAGCACTAAAGACAAAATGCATCTGTAGATGTTGGGATATTTTACTGAATAAGTGAACAGGGTTTGTATGGGTTCTCCCCATACAAAAATCCTTGAAAATGCTTGAATTCTAATGTGGTGTTTTCAAGGTTTGAATAGTGCTCGGATTTTGAATAAGTGCTTGAAACTGCTTGAAATTCTAATTGTATTCATGTAATAAATTGCTATCTGACTGGATAGTTCGCTTTTTAGATAAAGAAATAATATAAGTCAGAGAGAGCCTAATTGAGTATAATTTACCACAGCTGTAAGGTGCTGGAAATGCTTGAAAAATGCTTGAATTTGACTTTGGAAAAGGTCTAGGAACCCTGAGTGAAGCTTTTGACATGCTGGTGGCGCAATATTGTGATCGCCAAAGGCAGGGACCAAAAATTTCATGAAAATCCAACAGTTGTGTTACTATCCCTCCACCTTAGCTCAGCAAAGAAACACTATCTGACTCTAAAAAGACTGTAACTTTGGAAAGTACCCATTTAATTTGGCTAAATGAGACTGTGTCATGTTACTGTAAATATACTTAGGCTGAACTTTGGAGTGCCTTCTTGCCTGACCGCCATCTCTTACAGTGGAAACACATTACAAAGGCACCTCTTTATGGCCAGTATGGACAAGAGGGACATTTGCAGCGACCAATAACACTTGTAATGTACATATGGTCCGACTTAAAAACCCATCCTCTAAACTACCTGGAATATGGCAAGATCTACATATAAACATAAAAATACTGAATCATGGACATTTCTTTTTCAAACTCCTGCAGTTCACGTCTGTGTTACTGATCATATTGGTACCCAGCTGAAAGTAAAATAATTGGTTGTTGATTTAACCTGACATTTTCAGCTTATTGCAACAAAGTTTAATGCAGTATTTCAGTTCATTGCAGCAGTGCAGCTTAAATGAAAGTATTTTGTGTAAAAATGTTTCATGTGTAACAGCAGCCTTGCTGTTGGAATTTTCCAATGTTAGCAAAAGAGTTTCCAAATCAATTCTGTGTTGCAATGTCTCTTTTCTCTTAGACTGATAAGGCTGGTGTATTGTTATAAAATGTAGCTTAGTGCAGCTATAAAAACCAATATTATTCCTTTTTACAGCATCTGGAGGTGAACAGTGTCAACGGTTGGATTGGACGGGTATGTACAGTACACTGTTAAGGGAAAAGTCTGGTGATATTTTATATTTTTCTTTTTTGTAGACAAATTCCATGAAAAGGCCAAAACCAACAGTGGTGCACCAAATGTGGATTCGTCCACCGCTGAAAATAGTCCCGAACAACACTGTTTCCTCCTTTTTGAGTAACGTTTGCTAAAAACAACAGTGACCCGCTGTCAGGAAATTATTTGGCCTTTTTTTTTTTTTTTT
>NTHP01000674.1:217461-252373 GCA_003416845.1 Oplegnathus fasciatus
CTTTTGTCTTTGTATGGTCTTTGGACAAATTGAACAAACAAGGTGTCTGTGGGCAGAGTTAGCAACCACTGGACAGAGCCAGGCTAGCTGTTTCCCCCTGTTTCCAGCCTTTGTGCTAAGCTAAGCTAACTGGCTACTCACGGTAGCTTCATATTTGAATATAAATGTGTTGTAGCAGAGCTTTTTCTTGTTCTTTCATACCATTTTATCATCTTACGACACGTCATATTTACCTTATGACCCCTAGGTTGGGAGATTCATTCACAACTTTCTATGGATGTTTATACTTTTGACAGATCTCTGGTACCAGATGTTTTTGCCTCCAGGCTTTGATGAATCCAAGAAGTACCCTTTACTCATAGATGTGTAAGAGTCTATCAAAAAAGCAATACAATTAAATTATAAAAGTATAAATGATTTTTCAAAAGATGGTCCATAAACTGATGGTGATTTTTTTCCCCCCATCCTTCCAGATATGCTGGTCCCTGCAGTCAAAAAGCAGACTTCATCTACAGGGTGAGCTGGTCCACCTACCTGGCCAGCACTGAGAAAATCATCGTCGCCAGCTTTGACGGAAGAGGAAGCGGTTTCCAAGGCGACAAGTTAATGCATGCAATTTACAAACGTCTGGGAACCTATGAGGTGGAAGATCAGATAACAGCTGCCAGGTAAGGAAAGCGAGGAGCAGTTTAGAGAAGTCAGTGCATCTCCCGCTCAAACAAACAGCCTCACCGTCACGGTCTCCACTTGAAAGCTTGATAAAACTGGATTTTACTTGTTTCTGTGGTTGAAATTATCCCAGGCGTACGCAGACACACACACAGGAAATGACATGAGCATCACGGAGTGACGATGATGATCACAGGAAATGACATGAGCATCACAGAGTGACGATGATGATCGCAAGGCCTTGGCCCAGTTTACATCGAGATAATTGTCTTTTTTGTGTTTTAGGGAATTCATCAAAATGGGCTTCATTGACAGAGAAAAAGTTGCTATTTGGGGCTGGGTAAGTTGTCAAGACTTTGTATTATAAACAAAAAATGTTATCAGAAATTAGACGTATTGATAGAATTCATGTTCATTCAGCAATATGCAGTACGTGTGTGTTATTTCATAGTTCAGAGTGCAATAAATGGCTCTGAAAATAAGTTAATGTTTCACCCTTTTATCAGTGTGCTTGGTCTTTATTTGAGGGTTAAAAGGAACTACAGTAATGAGATGTTTATTTTTCACAGTCTTATGGTGGATATGTAACGTCAATGGCCCTGGGAGCTGGAAGTGGAGTTTTCAAATGTGGAATGGCGGTCGCTCCGGTCTCCAAATGGGTTTATTATGGTATTTTTTGTCTTTTAAAGCAATTTCTTCATGTTAAAACCCTTTAAGGACACACAACATCTGCAATTATCTGTCTGTTTATTCCAGATTCCATCTACACCGAGCGTTACATGATGCAGCCTTCGGAGAATTCTCTTGCCTACGCTGTAAGTTTCACACTCATGATGATATCATGATCAAAATGGTCTCTTGTATCTGACAGTTTGAGTCATGCTTTAACCTGTGGTCAGCAATAAACGCAAATCTGATTGTGTGCAGAACTCAACAGTAACTGAAAGAGCCAGGAATTTCCATTCAGTGCAGTATCTTCTGGTTCATGGAACAGCTGACGGTGAGTTATGCGGGGATGTTATTTATTTATGTATTTATTTGGTATTTTTCTACATTTATATATTATGCAGTTCTACCAATCCGGCATTATCTAATTTTAACTATCTAATACATGCTNCCTTTAAGGACACACAACATCTGCAATTATCTGTCTGTTTATTCCAGATTCCATCTACACCGAGCGTTACATGATGCAGCCTTCGGAGAATTCTCTTGCCTACGCTGTAAGTTTCACACTCATGATGATATCATGATCAAAATGGTCTCTTGTATCTGACAGTTTGAGTCATGCTTTAACCTGTGGTCAGCAATAAACGCAAATCTGATTGTGTGCAGAACTCAACAGTAACTGAAAGAGCCAGGAATTTCCATTCAGTGCAGTATCTTCTGGTTCATGGAACAGCTGACGGTGAGTTATGCGGGGATGTTATTTATTTATGTATTTATTTGGTATTTTTCTACATTTATATATTATGCAGTTCTACCAATCCGGCATTATCTAATTTTAACTATCTAATACATGCTGAACCATCACAGCAGTGGTTCCCAAAGTGGGAGAATAAAATGGTGTCTGTTCTTGAACCCTTTTGTTCTGGGTACCCTGTAGAGTTTTATCAGAATTAGTCCAAGTGACAAAAATGTAGGATTTTTTCTTGCTCATTTTGTTTTTTAATTCTTACATTTTTAAAGCCACAGTGATATTGGGATCTGAAAAATAGCCTGCACAGACAGAATCATAAGACTTTGTGATTTCAGATTTGTGGTTGTCTCGCCCTCTTGTTTGTGGGTAAAAGATGGACCAAGGGTGCTGCAAGATTTGTTCAGATCTATTTTTTAATTGTACTTTTTAATAAAGTTTTGCTACATAAAAAACAGGGCAATGTTTACATTAACTAAAAGTTTATATTTAAAGTGGCTATAATCGATACTTTTATAATGTGACAGTGTCAAAGGGGGTAGCTCGTAGTGATGAACCGCCAAAGTGAGTTACGGCTCATTGTTAACTGTCCGGCTGCAATTTTACTGTTTTGGTTCACTCTCACCGCTCTCATAGGCGTTTTTTCGCCACAGCAGGCAGCTGTTTTCAGTGAAAAAGCTCTAATAAATCCAGTAGACACTACCTGCTCAGCACCAAATAGACAGACAGATGTAGTTAGCAACTAGCTGGTGAACAGTGTGGAGCATTTAAAGAGCCAGGAGTTGGTGGAGACCAAAAGAGAGTGAATATTGGACTTAAGAGGACACAAACATGTCTCCAGTGAATGATAGTGTAGCTCTGTAACTGCTGGATGTGTAAATAAACAACTGTTTGCCAACAAGTTTGACAACTTAAAAGGTGATGATCTGGTAAATTTGCAGTGGATAGTCAGAGTCTGTGGTCTAGTTCCTGGTGACCCTCTGACCTTTCCTTTTCGTGCCACCTTCGGACCAACATGGGCAGATTGCCTTGAAAGCCTTGTTAATTTAATGTTTTGTTGTTGTGTTTTCTAGACAATGTTCATTTCCACCAGGCAGCCGAGATCTCTGAAGCTCTGGTGGAGGAGCAGGTGGACTTTGAGGCGATGGTGAGTAATCTGAAGCAAAATAAAAGACTTTGTGAATTTCTGTCAAGAAGTCGTCATACAGAGAAAAGATTAGACCTCGCTGATGAGATGTGCAAAAGTATGTGGCTTAATAAAAGTAAATATTAATACTTTTTTTTGCCTTCTTCTTTCAGTGGTACACAGACAAGGATCATGGGCTCGGCGGCTCGGCCTATCAACACGTCTACACCCACATGGCGCATTTCCTACAGAGGTGCTTTGCATGAAGTCCACTTGATCACCAAGATCTCTATTAATTGTCTCATGTGAATAAAAAATGTAATAATTTTTGGGATAAAGACTTTAAATGTAAATGCAGGCTTGATCATGAGTCAGGAAAAAGTCTTGAGCAGAAACTAAAAAGTGGTCCAAATCATAATGTCATTCTGTGTCTGTGAAATTTTGTCTTGCATAGTTTCAGGCAGAAAAATGAACCGACACACTATTTTCACTTGTAACACATCTACATGTAAAATGTGATTTATTTTTTGAAGTTCGTTTCATGAATTTAGCTTTTAAAGAGGTCGTCACTTGACCTGGGGAAGAACATAGATATAATAATGTGAAGGTTGAACATGTTCCCTCATAGTGTAACTGTGCTTGGACATGAAGAGTTTTTACAATATTGTATTAAATTATGCACAGAAACATAATGTAAATTTGCTAAATTTATGAGATTGTTGACTGTTTGATGTAACAATTGTTTTGTAAAATAATAAAAGAATTAAATAATGAGACCTCTTTTTGTTTGAAATGTGTGCTTCCTTTGGTTTTAAGGAGAAATCAGCAATGACAGCCTTACAGTACATAACTGAGAGTCTACAGCCATGCTAGCTGCTCGGTGAGGCTGTACTTATGCACAGTGGTGCCTTGAGCTAAATGCTAATGTCAGTATGCTACCAAGCTTACAGTGATAATGTTAACATGCTGATGTTTAGCATGTTCACCATCTTACTTTACTACAGCTGAGGTTGAAGGGAGTATCATTACTTTTGCAGGTGTATTCGGTCATAAACCGAAGTATTACATTTTAAATTCTACATTTTTGAGGGATCACCAAAGTTATTAAAATTCATCTTGAGGGGAATGTGAATCTGTATATCAAATTTCATGGTAATCCATGCAAAAGAGACATTTTACTCAAATGTCAACCTCATGGTGGCGCTGGAGGAAAAGCCAATGGGATACATCATCTGGGAACCATGAATGTCTGAAAACATTTCTAGTTTATGGTGAAATGTCTTGACATCTATCAGATGGCTCGCCATGAAATTTGGTACAGAGCTCCATTGAAGCCCAGAATTTAAATTCTAATGACTTTAGTGATCTCCTAACTTTTCATCTAGCGCCACCAGCAGGTCAAACGTTTCACTTATCCAGTGAAATATCTCCTTGACATTTTTGGTTTTGAGTGAAATGTCCCAACAACTACTGGATGGATTTCCAGGAACGGGAACGGCACACGCTCACGTTCCCGTCAAGATAAAATTACTCAGCTAATGCCAATTAGCATACTAACACACTTAACTAAGATGGCTAATATGATAAACATTATATCTAAAAATCAGTATGTTTGCATTGTCATTGTGAGTGTGTTAGCATGGTTAGTATGGATAAAATACTGGGCCCAACTGCATTGTATATTTCCTTAAGAAGGGGGTTTGGACAAATAGGTGTGAAATGATGTCAGACAAAAGAGAAATGGAAAGAATTTCAAAATTATTAAAAATTGCAGGTGGGAAAAGAAAAGAAGCTTTCACAGGTTTCAGGATTTATCTCAGGACTGACAGTAAGGTTCTTTTATTGTATTGGGGTCTATGGGAATTTTTGGAAATAACAACTGAGACATATTGTGTTCTTCAGTCTTGACACTAAGATGATATATGTCTTTTTAATAGATACAATACATGGGTGTGAAAGTCATATAAATGGCATTCGCTTTTATAGAGCATCAATCTTTATTGAACAATGGCCCTTGTAAAATGGAGATAACTGCCACTGATGCAAAAACTGTCAATATTTCCCATCTTTTAAATTTGATCGGAAAGAATCCACAAACACTGACTCACCCTCCAGATACGACCGCACACATATCACTTCCCATTATGATGACACAGTAGCACATTAAAGCATCTTCCCTACTTTCTGTTTAACAGGATGAGCTGCGGTTGTTTGATCTTAACACCTAAGTACCAGCTGGCATCACGCATGAATAGCATCTTTCCTTTCCGAACAAATGCTCGACTTGTTGATTCGGCCGATGTGACGGGGCCCGTGTCTAATGGGTTGAGAGTAACAGGTGGACCTGGCAGAGTGGTAAAATTGGCCCACCTGAGCAGATCCATCCTCCTCCTCCTATTACAGTATATAAGAGCACAAAGTAAGAGAGGAGGGTTAGATACAGACACCAGCAACAAGCAGAGGAACTAACATCACCAATACTTTGGGAAGAAAGAAGAAAAGGTGAGTTGTGTTTTGTTGCAGTGAAACCACTTTAGCTTTATGATCCAATATGCAAACCTTCTCTTTGTGTGTGTGTGTGTGTGTGTGCTGTTGTTCAGCGTAGGTTATAACCATGAAAAGCATCCACTCCCTGGCTGGTATCCTTCTGGTCCTCGGCTTTGTCCAGAGCAGCTGGCAGGTTCCTCTGCACGAGGCTGATGACAGCTCAAGGTACAGAAATCTAATCTAATCTAATGAGGATTTTGTTTCAAGAACCACACGTTTGACTTTTATTAGCTTTGTATTACCAAGAAACTAAACTAAACTAAAATTCTCCATCATGAAAAAGTGTTTAAATCTGACTGAAAAGTGACTGAATCACAATTAAAATTGTGGTATATGTGGGTCATTTTAGGTTAAATTCCAAATAGCAACATTTATAAGAGTCAGCATAGTTTGATATCAAAGTCTTAAAAGAAGCATGAGACAACTTTACATGTATGAAGGTTTAGGGTTAAGAAGAAGCCAAATCACCTGTGGCCAAACTGCAGGCACGTTGATCCAAAATCTGCAAAATGATGAGGAAATCGTGAATTACTCAAACTGACATTTCTGTTACTACAAAGGATAGCAGATGATATACTGCACATCCTGCCATTCACTTTCTCCTAAAGAATTATGTTGCTGTAAATGTGGATCATAAAATGTCTAAAACACAGACAGTTGTAGAAAAAACAAAGAAAAACAAGTAAATAAAAACGGGAGCTAGAACTGACAATTAGAAATCGATACTGCTTCACACCTGTGGTGAAAATATGCTTGAAGATGCATTTTATTACCCAAAATAAATATACTAAATACGACTCTCTGCATCATCTTAAACGTTGTGGCAAAATGTTCAAATGACGTTGGATTGGTGTTAAAAGAGAAATAGAATGGATAATTCTATGGCTCCAGAACTGATTTTATTTATCTTATTAGTTGTGATCACTCCTGAAATAATGGATAAAAAGGAAAATAACTCCCTTAAAAGTAAATAAAAGAAACTGGAGGCACAAGTATAGACAAATGGAAAGAAGAACTAGTACATATATATATATTTTTTTTTACATTTTCCCTTTATTTTTCTTGTTCTACTCTATTATAATTACTGTCTTTTTATTATTAGTTCGCACTGTAACATCTACGATTGTTCAAACATGGTGCATTAGAAGTTCAATAAGGACATGAAGTTAATCAAGTATAAAAAATGTGTTACTTCAAAGAAACTAAATTCCCTTTTTCATGAGACGTTTAATATGTCAATCAGGAAAATGTTAACTGTTGAGGAAATGATGCCATGGTACATATTTGTGGTTTAAAAACACATTTTAAACTAGGTGTGATTCTCAAACTACGTTCTCCCTCCTGTAGTTTTGAGGCAGCCGACACATTAGCGGACGAGCCGAGGGAGCTGTCAAACATGAAGAGACACTCGGAGGGAACTTTCTCAAACGACTACAGCAAATACCTGGAGGACAGGAAGGCGCAGGACTTTGTTCAGTGGCTGATGAACAACAAGAGGAGCGGGTCAGTGTGGGAACATCATATTGTAAAATGCCTTCACTTGTTTGGCCCTATTTCTTGAAAAATGAAACACTGATTATTATTAGAATTAACTCCATTACAAGTGAAAATCCTGAATTTAAAATTGTACCCAAGTACAGCTAAATGTACTTAAAGTATCAAAAGTACTCAGTAAAATGTCCCCTGTGACTGATTTATTATTATGTGACATTTTTATATTGTTGATACTGATGCATCAGAGTGGAAGCAGCATTTTACTGCTGTAGCTGCTCGAGGTGGTAGTTTAATGCAGTGGTACCCAACCTAGGGCTCACCAGATAAATCTCCAGATAAAAATGTTCTGATACACAAATTAATATTCTTTTTTTTTTTTACTTTTCTCTAATCTTTGCTTTATTGTGAAGTATTGGATAATTTTACCTCTTTGGTCCTCAAATAGTTAATTAAATGAAGCCATGTGAAGTTTAGAGGGGAAATGTCTCTTTGATGGAGCTGCTAACAGCTCATAGACATCAGAAACATGACAAGGAGACTTTTGTACCTTTACTTTTGTAAAAAGTGTCACGACCAGGCTCTTAGGCCGTGACAAAAGGAAGGAAAATGCACACAGCTGTACTAGGAAAACAAACAATCATATTTATTTACAGAAATTAAGGCAGAAAACATTAACTAAATGTATGGAATGGGCAATCAGTAGAGTTGGTGAATGGATGTGGTGTAAAATAAAGAGGAGAAGAACTGAACCAAACCAAACAAAAGAAACCATGTGGTGCAAGAGGGAGAGCTAGCGATGTAGTGAGAGAGAGCAAGAGTGGTGGTGGCTGAGCCTAAATGCAATCCGGATGGACTGGCCAGGTGCATCCAGTTGAACTAACTGAATCTGTTGGACATGAAGGGAGACAAACACAAGCAGCAGCCCAGGGCAAGACACAATCCTACAGTACAGGCCATGGCAGAGCCAGAGGGCCGTCACAGAAGCCACAGGGCAAAAAGGTTGGAAACCACTGGTTTAATCTTTAAAGCCCCCGAAAACTTGGCTTCAAATTTCACATATGTCTCTGAGACATTAAAGATTCACGATTGGATAAGCGACATCAAAGTTAAAAAAACAAACAAAAAACACAGTTACCTATTATTTATTATAAGAGTTTAACAGTCAAAAATGAAAACTGTCATCTGATTGGTTCACTGAAGCATGTGACATCACCTTTTTCCAACTAAGCCTTGCCCACTTCAAACCAGCGAAGAAGACACAGACAAGAAAAGAAATTCAAAAATATCTAATGAAAGAAGCAAACTATTAAAAGAGAAAGAGAAAATGTGTTTTTAGGGCCTTTAACAATGTATTAAGCTTGACAGTAACTATGAACTATAGGTGTCAGATACAAAGAAACTCTGCAATAATATCAAATATTTCAGTCCTTCTCATTGAGTCTCACTTTGTGTTTTCAGTGCTGCAGAAAAGCGCCACGCGGACGGCACCTTCACCAGCGACGTGAGCTCCTACCTCAAGGAACAGGCAATCAAAGACTTTGTTGACAGGCTCAAGTCTGGACTAGTCAGAAGAGAGTAGGCTGCCCCTCCTTCCTTCTCCTCCTCCTACAGGACCAAAACCCTGCCTGCCTGCCTGCCTGCCTGTGTCTGATTCCACCATGATGAGAGAGACAGAGAGATCTTGAGTCAGAGACAAAGAGCTAATCAGCTGCTTCTCGTGTCACTTCACCTCTTCCCTTCCTTTGCTTTTGTTCTCGATGTTCCTTGTGTGTGTTGTGCTAAAATAAATCACCTGAACTTTTTGCACCGCGTTGATTGATATGTTACCACACCGCGTGATGATTATTTCTGACACAAAAGCAGACAATGAACCAATCACCAACTGATCACAGCAACATAACGTCTTCATTTATCAGAAGAATAATATTAAAAATGATGATTTTCTGATGAACGCTGCACTGCAGGTGAAACATTAAAGTTCAAATGGCAGGTTTCCACCCTGTGGGGCCACTGACCCTGAATGGGCAGTGTTTACATTGTGTGCCTGTGTACACTCAGATCTGAAACGGACAGGCGGGGTGAAGCGTTCAGCAGGAGGCATGTAGATGGAAGCTTCACCAGCGATGTGAACAAGGTGCTGGACTCCATGGCTGCCAAGGAATATTTACTCTGGGTCATGACCTCCAAGCCTTCAGGGGAGAGGTAAAACTGAATCACATGGTCTGATCTGACAAATGCCAGAAATGCCGGGCTTGGTGTGATTGTGATTTTCTCTCTTTTGCAGTAAGAAAAGACAAGAGGAGCAATGAGACACTCCGCAAGGACTCCCTCTGTGTGCTGCACACAAAGCCATATACAAGAGGAATAGAAAGCCATACCGCTTTGCATGTTGTAATGTCAACACTATATTTAAATATTTAAATTAAAGTCTTTTTTACTTACTGTACGTGATGCAAAGATACAAAAACTACTATTGAGGGCGTATTTTTTCTACAAGTTTAAATTATTTTCTATATTTTTAAGGTGAAAGCAAGAACACAAAAAGTGAAATCTCAGGTAGGCCTATAGAAAACACATGTAGTGTAGTTGGTTTTCATTGCATATGATTAATCCGCTCTGCAAAATAAAGTTTTTCATTGTGTGTTTGGGGCATTATTTTTAGACAATAAATACAAATCAGATAGACATCTTCAACGGACTGTGTCAATGTGTGACAGTAGTATATCAGTTATTTCCCTATTTAGTTTGTGGCTCTCAGCTCCAAGCCCACTGGATCCTACTGAAGACATGACGCTTTAAAAAAGGTTCACAAATACTGTGTATAGTTTCCTTTTTTTAAAGCATTTTACACCTTTATTATATGGTAGATACACAGTAGAGAGATGACAGGAAACGAGAGAGAGACAGGGAATAACTTACAGCAAAGATCTCCAGCCGGATTCAAACCTGGGATGCTGTGGTCCATAAAACCCCTCAGTCACTAGGTCAGTTTCATTTCTAAAAAAAGGCTCAGTCATTCCCTAAAAATGCTGGTTGCTGTATTTTTATTTATATACAGTAGACTCATCCTTTAATTTCAGTGGCTGTCATCAGATCAGCTCGAGACAGTCCAACTTTAATCAAGAATACCGTTATGAGCAAATTTTGGAAAACTGTCGGGTTTTAGAGAGATCCATCTGTGAACAGCTTAGCAACACTGTCATGCAGGAGCAGGTAGCTTGAAGTTGAATTTCCTCTGCAAAATATCAGTAACTGGAAAAATACCCGGAGCAGTGATGACACAGCTGAAATCCTGGGAACAAACCTTTTGCTATTGTTGAGCATATGACTGCAACTAATGACTATTTTTTCATTATCGATTAATCCACTGATTATTTTCTCGATTAATCGCTTAGTCCAAAAAATGTCCAAAAATTGGCACTTCATACTGGACAATTATTCTACCTGAGTATTTCTTTTACTGCACTACGTTTATTTGACAGCTATAGTTGTATGCTTGTTACTTTGCAGATCATGAACTTATATACTAAACATTATCTCATAAAATATCTGTTATAAACTACCCAAGAGCAGTAAATTTGCACCACCTTGACCAACTACAACAGCAAAATGCTACTTATACATGCAATAATAATAATAATAATAATAATAATAATAATAAAAAAACACTGACAGGGGCCAAGTAAAAGCACAATAGTTTCAGCTTCAAATTATACTATTAAATTACTATAAAGTAAAAGTACTTATTATGCAGGATGGCCTATTTCAGAATAAAACATGTTTTATTATTGGATCATAATTATTGATGCATTAATGTTATCCATCATTATTGGTCCCCCTGCTATCAATTAAGTCTTAAGTTGACATAACCCATATTAATACATAGTAATTTATTTGTTGATTACATTTTGTATCATTAATCTGAATCTGAAAAGTAACTGAAATTATCAGCTACATGTAGTGGAGTAAAAAATACAATATTCACTTCTGAAATATAGTGGAGTAGAAGTATGAAGTAGTGGAAATACTCAAATACTAAAATACAAAATTGTACTTCCTACCACTGCAGTTTTCTACCTTTTTTACTTAAGTAAAACTATGACGGCAGAGCTTTTACTATGAAGTATTTGTACTTTAGGATCTGAATACTTCTTCCATCACTGTCAATCCAGACAGAAAGATAAGCTGCTCCACACTGTGGACACAGTGGATTTGACTCGGTATGATGGAAAAAGATGGAAAACACATGTCCACACTGGGAGTTATCAGGGTTATGATTTGAAATGTACTGTAACTCTCAGTCATTATTTATTCCAAATGTAAACTTATACAATTATCTTCTCTCAGCAGTCATGTAATCTAAGTCTGTTCTAGTTTCCCCATGGGGTCAGGGATCAGGGTCAGTGCTTTAAAGATTCCTCCTACTATTTCTGGCTTATGCAGTCGTTTCACACAAGGATGGTGGTCTCTGTGGGACCATCAACAGCAGCATCATGGGTCAGAGGTACAGGCACCTCCTGTATCTCTGCCGCACGGAGGCTAGAGGAGCTTCGGGCTGGGGGTGCAGGGTGCTCTCTGCTCTCCATCTCCCATGAGGCCAAAGACATGGAGCTCCTGAGGTCAAAGGTGGAGACAAGGAAGCCAGTAAGCACAGACTACAGACACTGTAGTTGGAGAGTGGTATCGGATAACTCTGGGGATACACGATGGTGCGATATTAAAGAAATCTCTATATAAAGCAGTGCAGTGAGAAAGGACTATCCTATGTCAGAAAGCATAAGATGAGTTCTTGAGGTGATGCTCACTAGGCGACCTCTGACCTTCCGAGTATAAGCATCACTAAAGCACCACATCATCTCAGCAGAGTTTGTTTAACATCTTTATTTATGCTCTCATTCACTCGCTCTCTCATTCTCATGAAACAAATCACAATATAACAACAGATCTGAACTGATTTCTATACAGGTGACTTAAATTATTAAACAGAAAGTGTACAGCTATCACTACCAAATTTAAGGCAGAATTCCACACAGAAGTGGTCAAAATATTTGATATTGATATAATTTTGACCCATTATTAGTTTCGCTAATCAACTAAGAACCATCAATTAGACAATGGGAAAAGAACATCTACAACAAAAACCTGCCTTCAACACTGACTTCATGTTAGTAATATATTAGTAACATTTTACATGAATAAAATATACTATGTATTATACATTGTTAAGACTCTTTACCGTTTATTACATGTTGCCCTTCCCAGAAAAAGGGTATTATTGCATCTCTAGAAGTAACCATGGTCCTGCAGCGAGACAGTCAAGTCGGTTTCGCCGTCATGCAGGTGTTTTTCTTTTTTTAAAAACAATTAGCTTCAGATGCTAACACGTTGAGGGTCATTTGGAGAGGAGATCACATGTCCATGGATGACACTTACTGACAAGATGACGAAGAGTATGCAGGTGGAAAACACAGAGCTTTCTGTACAGTCACCCTAAAAGTTCAGCATTTGCGAATTGGATGGATTTTTAAAAAGCCAAGGCCATGTAGCTAAAGGGACTGAAAGTTCCCGAACTATGCTGCGATGCTAGCTTGAAAATGCCATTTTCCAATAAGCTGCCCCCGGAATATAAAGGAATAGTTGATTTTGGGAAATATACTTTAGATGAGCGTTAGATGAGAAGACTGATACCTCCCTCATATATGTTAAATATGAAGCTATCGCTAGCTCCAGGCCAAGAAATAGTAAAACCACAATGTCTTGTTTTTACATTTTATTTTTTGTCATAAAGTTAGCATTTGGACAGAGCCAGGCTAGCTGTTTCACTATTTTCATTCTTAATGCTAAGCTAAGCTACCCAGCTGCTGGCTCTAGCTTCATATTTAGCGTACAGACATGAGAGTGGTATCGATCTTTTTGTCTAACTCTCAGCAATAAAACGAATAAGTGTATTCCCCAGAGTGTCAAACTATTCCTTTAACTCATTTGGGGAAATGCTCCACTGGAGGTGCGACATTTGTTTGTAAAATAGCAATGGAGAGGACTCTGAAGTGATATGAGCTGTCACCGTCACAAAAACATTTAGATATACAGAATATATAAAATGTATATTTAATACTTTCAAAAAATTACTAGATTCGCTATATAGCCAACTCTTTAAGATACCAGTGAAATAGATCAGTATTGGCAAATATCTACTCTTTAGGTTTTCTATTGTGAGGTGCATCAAGTCAATGGCGGCATTAAATGCTGCACACAAAATCCACACGTTTGCGGTTTGCTGTGGCAGGTTTTTTAAAGGACAACTCGCAATTGTTGTTGTTGGAAAAATATAAAAACATACAAAATACAAATAAAGTAGATTTAAAAATTGTTTAAAATGTTTCCTTAATTGGCCCATTGACACAGCAGTTACTGTAAGTGTCGTATAATTCTGGCTTCCTTCTGTTGCTGGTATCACCAAACATTGATATACATAGAAAAAGAACACAAATGTGTCTCGGTTCCTCGTGTTAATACTGTTTCTAACAAATTATTCTTTGTTTTACACAACTTGCACACAGACTTACATGACAAAAAACACAGTGTAGCACAGTACAAAGGTGGTTGAGTGTGGCACGGTATAGTTTTTTTTGTTTTTTGATCTACTGATTGACAGCACAGTGGCACCGCCAGTATGTGTCATCACAAACTTGTCTCCCTGTCCAAGCTCTTCTCATGCCTCCGGCGCTTGTGTCGCTTTTCGCCGCCACTGGAACAACTGCACGGAAAACAAAAAAATTCAACCAAACAAAATATTAAAAAGAGAAAAAGTAGGACTGAATTCATGACACAAGTACGGAGTGCAGATGCAGCTGGCTGACAATTAATCAATCAGTTATCGATCCAGATAACACAGCATGCAAATATGTCTCTTAAAGCTTAACAGCATTACGCCCTAACACTTCAATATCTTGTGACATTGAAATACACAATAGGGCTACTAGTGAGAGAGATATAGCGCTATTAATTTCACAACTTTTGCAACATGCAAGGGACATCATAAAATGTGTCCTTGAAGTAACATGCACACCCAGGCCATGCTGCATTGTCAATCCACCAACATCCACTTTTTACTGATTTATCTCTGTATCTATTCAGTTAACGCCCATCGCCGAGTCATAACTTGCAGCACAGACCAACACCGTTTTCATCATGCAACAGTCATCAGCCGTAAACACAGGACAAGACTCTCCATGCTGACAGGGACTGGGAGCAACTTACCTTTGGGATTTCAGCTTCTGAGAGGTTAGGAAGGGGAGCTTAAGGGTGGGATGGAATGAGAGAGGCAGGCAGGAGACACTATGTTAGTCTACTCTGTGGGAAATCTGTGAGGGCAGGGCTGCTCTTAGATAAACCCTTTTTATCAAAACATACTAGCTCCTCAGTTTCCTGGAAAAACATGAAGTAAATGTTCCATAACTTTTGCATAATAAACACCTGCCACTGCTTGCTTTAACACCCAAACACATCATTTTCCCCTAGAAACTGACAATGTTTTGACCCCAGAAATACACAGGATTTAGAATCACAAAGTCTCCATTCAGCATTTTGTATTCAGGCCCTCTTATGTATCAGAGATATCTGAGAGTAATGTGGATAAGGAGGCTAACCTTTTAGCGCTAGGTTCCTTCTTAGCGGTCTCAGCAGGGTTGACGCTCTTCCACACATTCCCGAAAGATCCTTTGGACATCTCGTCAGTGATGTTCACTGTGGCTGGGTCACACCTTCAAAAACACACGCGGAAGAAACATGCACACTTAAGCTTCAGAAAGCAAGCAAGACTGATAACTACAAGAGCTGCTTGCATCAAATTCCCTGTTGTAGGATTCAACATTTAAATACGCTTATCCGCTTCTGTGCTGAAAGTTAGATGAGAAGATTGATATCACTCTCATATCTGTACATAAGTAAAGGACAGCCAGGACACCGTTAGCATAAAGACTGGAAACAGGGGGAAACAACTAACCTAACTCTTGCTCTTAACAACATAATAACAATATAAGACTGGCAGGGGTCATTCTGCTACATAATGAGTACTTTTACTTTGAATACTTCTACTAAAATCGCGATAACTGATTTTTGGCCACTTCAAAGCAGCAGAAACAAGCTGTAAAAATGACACCGGCATCCTAATAAATTTCATAGGGTGAACGTGTTAGCAAACAGTTGCTTATTTACACATCCAGCAGACATGGAGCAACATTATCATTCATCTGTAGTCGTGTTTCTGGCCGCCTGATGAATGCACGTCCAAAAGTCACTCTGCTTTTAGCTCTGTTTTGGTCTCCACCAACTCCTGCGAAAAATATCCGGCTCCTTCGCTTCTAAATGCAACCAACTTCTTTGACATTATACGTAGTAATTTGATCCATTGTTAATATAAAAATATTAGTTATAAGATCAAAATGACTTACTTGAAGTTTCCCTCCAGTGGTACTTGTACAATGCCTTCTTCCTCTGCAATAATACTGTGCTCCTCCTGAAGACAGAGACAAAGGAGAAAATCTAAAACAACTTGCTGCTGCAGTGGTGGAAATTTAAAGACATCAGAGATGGCATTTGGTCATCTACGCTGTAGTCTGTTACTGCACCTCTTGCTCTGCATCCTCCAGTTTCTTCTTCTTCCACTCTGGCATCAGGTCATCCAGCCAGCTCAGTTCTCTCTTGGTGAAGATGAAGTCCAGCAGCTTACGAATGAACACCAGGGCCAAGACCTGATGCGGCACAAACACACAGATATCAACCAATCATATGCGTTAAGCACACAAGTATACAATGCGTACACAAATACACTCCGGTTACCATCATGGGGAAGACGATGGCAGCCTTGGAGGTTTTGATGACCCAGAGCAGGACCAAGCAGCTGAGCTGGATGATGGTGAAGAGGTGCACCTTCCTCAGAGGGACGTGGCGAAGGTAGATGAAGTCTGGCTGATGTTTGGCCGGCATGCTGAACAGCCTTAGACGGTCAAAGAACTGCACAGACACAAACAGACATCCATTCAATAATTCATCCTGCATCTTCTCTCCATTAGTGCTTCTAATCAAATACCAGCAGGCAGTATCCGAGCTCACCTGAATGCCTCTGAGTGAGGACGCCCCCATGTACAGAAAGACTCCATACAGCACAGGCATGGGGATAAACTGAAGACAGACAGATACATATTCAGGACATTCACATGGTTTTCATTACAG
The DNA here is from genome assembly GCA_003416845.1 of Oplegnathus fasciatus. Classification (NCBI taxonomy): domain Eukaryota; kingdom Metazoa; phylum Chordata; class Actinopteri; order Centrarchiformes; family Oplegnathidae; genus Oplegnathus; species Oplegnathus fasciatus. The sequence goes on from NTHP01000674.1 coordinate 233,949, forward strand.
CCTCACAACACTTTGATGTCACTTTGTATTATTCCTGTGTGAGTGTGGGTGGATATTTTATCCCCTGACCTTTAGCATAGAGGTCATGAAGACGGAGCAGCCCATCAGCGTGAAGATCATGAGGCCGGTGAAGCGCTGCTCTCGGATGCCCAGGAACTTGGGCTGCTCTCCGGGGGCCGAGCACTCCGACTCCAGCTTCAGGCTGTTCACGTGGGAGATGGAGAGCACGGTGGCCGCCACGAACCACGGCAGGCCCATCACCGAGCACACACCCAGCATCACCCCCACCACAAACAGGTCCAAGTGGTAGCCACAGCCTTTCTGCAGGGGTCAGAAGAGGGATGGTGGGGTTTAGATACAACAGTTGTTAATAAATTATATCTAAAGGAAAGCTCTCTTTTATTGCTTGATCCACTTCAGGAAAGTCAGAGGTCAGCAGCCCTGGAGCAAGCAGGAATTCAATTTTTGTGAGGTAGAAAGAGAAGAAGATGGCAAAGAAGATGGCCAATCATTGAGAGCAGGTGCTTTACAGAGCATAATTACAAAGATATGTTTGTTAAAAAGGCATTCATTTGGTTATTTTTGTGACTGGGATTTTACATTTTGAAATACCTTCAGTTTGTGCTCCTTCCTATTGATAATGACAGCGGTGATCTGTTGGTCCATGAAGATGAGGATGGTGCAGAGCAGAGCAGGGAGGAAGGTGATGATGGTGGTCCACCAGGGGTTGGGACCCACAGGGTTTATAAGCCAGCCACGATCATCCCTGGTTGGCTGGGGGGAGCGAAAAGAAAGGTAGAGATGAGAAAAACAAAACTAAACTATATCAAAATATCTAACTAATGTTAAAATAACATCAAATCTAAATGACATTCTTATTGTGCATTCATTCCCCTATGCCCCTTTTTCATTTAAAGATCATTTAAAGTATATAGTAATGTTCTGTATAAAAAAGATACATACAGCAGCTTTTTATGTGGGAGGCTTTCATGTGGACTTACTTTGAACTTGTTGGGGACCTGTAATTTAGGTGAGGGGATCCCCAAGGCATAATCTACAAAAACCATAGTGAGGATGGTGATGAAGACGGCGAAGTCACTGATGATGGCCCGCACCTGGAGGAAACAAAGAGACACACTGTTCACTTCTGCAGGTGATGGATCAAACAACAAACTGAGGGCAAAAGTCAGACAAAAGATCCCCACACTGTACTGATAGCTCCCAGCACATCTTGTTTTACAGATTTTTTATTCTTTCTGTTGTCTGTGGTTATTCCCCTGTTGTTGGTATTAATACAAATGTTAGCCCATTGCTAGTTTGTAATGGTTTTGGTCATTTAAACCTTTTTGGATAAGTTATATATTATTATTTTCTATTTTTCTCTTTTTCTAAGTACCTTTTTTTCTATGTAGTAGTTTCTATGATTGAATCGTTGTATTAGATTTAATATGTTCTTGTATAATACTTTCTATATGTTAATATGTTGTTTTACTCTATGTTTGTCCTTTCCATAGAGGCATGCTTGTTCCCTACATGCTCTGCTCTGATTGGTCCAGTCTGAGAGTAGATTGACTCTCAATCATGCAGATCACAGTCCCCTGAGTGATGAATGTGTTTGTGTGTATATGTTGCTTGTATATAATATGTATATGTATGTATGTAATATTGCTCTGTTAGAAATAAATTTGCACTTTTTTTACTCTCAAAAAAATTCTGTTACATCTTTTGTCTGACTTTTTTGTCATCTAAATATTGTACCACAGCCAGACTACAGTGCAGCATATATCACCACAAGGTGGCGCCCGTTTACTATAGATTAGTGTGTCAGCATCACGCCACACATTACGCTCATGAGTGTCATCTCAATGATAAATCATAGAAATAGCACACATAGAATGGCCACACAAACTGCAGGATATTTGCTGTGTCATAACACAACCAATAGATGGCAGCATGATCTAAAATGAGGCAGACGGAGGCTCGGCTATGGCATGTCAACCAATTTCAGTGCAATTTCAGTCACATGGCAAGATGAGAAGTAAATGGAGCACTGTAAAATTAATGAAGCAGATTCAATTTTGCAGCTACCATACACTGTAACTCAAACTCTAAAAGTATGTGTACTTCAAAAGGAACAATTGATACAAAGATTTAAAAAAGATGGGGAAAAGTGGGATGACTATAGTGTGTACCTTGGTGGGGAAGTAGCGACTCGTCTTGAACTCCTTGAGGAAGGCGGACATGAAGACGGTGGAGAAGAAGAGGACCACGCACCAGAAGAGGACGTCTGGGATGTAGGGGCCGTGGGGGCCACAGGCGCTGCCCTCAAACTCCCCGTGCAACATCTCGCACTCCTACTGGCACCAGAGGACACGGTGAGGATGATGATGATGATGACGATGATGGTGGTGGTGATAATAATCAGGACGGGGATAATGATGCCAATAAAAATGATTAGAGTGACAGGGGAGATAATGGCGATGATGGATGTCAGTGGTGAATTAGCGAAGTCTGAATACCAACAATCTGGTACAATCAGTATTGATTTCTTCAGCACTCTATGCTTTAAATATCTATATAGTAATGATTCATCCATTTGCATACAATCCCAGTGGCCTCCCGTGACCCTGCCCCCCAAACTATTTGCTGCTATACGTCTAACAAGCGCGTGTAGGAGTGATGCAGCGTGCCGTCACTGGCATGACTGATTTGTGTCTGACAGTGAGAGAATCCGCTCTTCACACTGCATCCCCATGCTCATTCTGCACGGCTAAATCCTGTGAAATCCTGCCCACACGCTCTTAATCCCCGCCTAGACTTATGACGCTTCTTGATAAAGCAAAGTGTGGGCTAAGCGAGACACAACACGCTGCCAGAGACTGTGAGAAATATCCCCAACTTTCTAGGGTATTTTGCTTGTGGGCTGGGTAAGCGACTGTGATCAAATGTGCTATTTCTGTCTGTGTCAGCCTTCCCTCTTCTCTCCTCCACTCAGGATCACATTATTTCTTAACAGCTTACAGATCCAGATCGTATTTGGGTTCTTTATCCATCATTAGAGGTCTACTTGAATCCAAGAAAGTCTGTTTCATCCGAGGATCTCTAGACCATAGATAACCCTTATTTTTACGTAGCTTATGTACAGCTATTTTCCTATAATTTACGCCAAATGTCAAGGGTTCCTTACCTTGACCTCCAGCATGGTCCAGTTGACCTGCGAGGCCGTGATGTTTCTCTCCTCCCAGAGCCGCAGAGTCTCATTGCTGGGGTCCCTGGGCTCCACACACGCACACCTATGGAAGATATCTTTTAAGTCAAACTCACAAAAATTTGCATAATGAAAATAATTTCTAGTTGCAGCCCTGCAATGTTCCACTCCACATTACGCAACGAAACGTTCAGCCATCAACATGAAATGACTTATTCTGCTGGCATTTTACAAAACGAAATGTCAGCATCCCCTGCTGTCCACTCCACCAGAATAGAAAACCACAGAAGGAGCTCTTGGCTTGATGTAGCCACTAGCCAGCTTATGTAGCGTGGATAATGCATGATGCTCCCGACACACACTCAACATGGGATTATTCACCATAAAGCAAAACCCATTACAGAAAAACTGGACAGTGTGTCTACTATACCACTGCACCATCTGTCATCTGATGATGCAGCAAAAGACTTGAACACGTGTGTGCAAATGTGCTAAGTTGGGTATGCTGTGAACAATGACTACATCAGTACAGAATCCCTCCCAGTTAGTTAGCTGTGGGTTACAACTTGAGCCCAGATATTTTAGCCTATATTTATTTACATTCAGCCATTGAAACTATTCCCGAATTAGCTATTAGCAGTTCCTGTTTGCAATGTGCTAATGGATGTGCAGACAACTATCACTGGATTACTTTGATACTGAAGAAAACTTAAAAACATGATGATTTTCAGGCAAGTTCTGGAGTTGAAAAGCGTCTCTTTTTTTCTATGATTTCTAAGCAGATTTATGGATGTTTATTCATGACACACTTCTGTGATAATTATTAAAAACCTCTGGTCTATACAAAGCGCTGATGTTTATCCATATATATTTATTAAACGTCCTTTTACAGTTGAGCTTAACACAACCGTCCCTCAACCAACTTGTTCTCAATTGCCACAAAACCAGTTCACAAGCCACAGATTTACAATTTAGTGTCACATAAGAGACAATGCAAAACAGCAAAAAAAAGTGTGTGTGTGTGTGTGTTGAATCGATCACGGAGCTCAGCCGCTAAGTCTTAGTTTTGTTTTTCTGTTTCCTGCTCAGCTTTTCTTACTCTCGGTCTGATGATGTATACTGCTAACTATATGCCCTGTCTTGGTTGGTTCAGTATTGTGCCATGACCTGTTTTTGTTTAATAATGTACAGACACAAAAAGGCAGGATTTCTGTATTAGGAAGCACTGTGCATTCAACAGTATAGGTAACAGAAATAGAAGCACCACAAATGTATAAAAAAAGAGAACTTCTTACCTCATTGTTTTTGTTTCTGCTATTATTTTCTAATGGTGGCAATGTGTGCCCTCTAATTTGTCTCTTGCCTTGATCGGATGTCTTCACATAAAGCCTATGATCATAGGAAATTATTTATCACTGAATAAAAAGAAAAAACGGGTGTGTGTGACTCTGACACAGTCTGTATGATTTATTGTGCTTATTTAAGCGGACGTGAGGTACGAGTCTAATCAGCGGCAGAGCCGACGGACAGAACAGAGCAGATAATTTAATCATAGATAATCCCCCTTAACCTATTAATCTTAAAATCAACATGCTACTTCTGCAGGATGTGGTCCAAATGTCCTGCTACTCCCACTTCATTAAATCTGACACAAACCCACTGTGATTCAAGGGCAGCCACCCAGGATGCATCAGTGCAAGGGCTATCTGTGTTCCTAGAGTACATCTGTTAAGTGCTCGACGGCTCCTCGTCGAGAACAAACCCTCCCGTGCTTCAGTATTGATGAGCAATCGAGACAGAATTTCATCAGCGACCTTGAGCTGTCTTTAGAATAGTATTATCTGGGCTAAGTGGATTAATTCATTCAGTCATTTTGAGGCTTTTAATTTGCACAGTAAACATTTTCCTTCAGAATAATATCTTTGTAATAGCTGAGAATGTTTTCAGAGGATGTGCAGTAGTTGCACCCTTTATGCTCACCTTCCTAGATTGCCCAAATGACTTGATTTGTTATAGAAATAAATTGACATCGATCATAACGTTGCTTGTGATAGCTTCTGGCTTTCGATTGCAATTTAACCTTTAAATAGAAGGTGTTCTTACCTTTTAAGACAAAGTTTTAACTGGTTTTCAAAATAATAGCTTGATATTTTTGGGAAGGCATGGATTCACTTTCTTGCCGAGAGTTAGATGAGAAGATTAATACCACTCTCATGTCTGTACGCTCAATATGAAGCTACTACCAGCAGTCAGTTAGCTTAGCTTAGCATAAAGACTGGAAACAGAGGGAAGCAGCTAGCCTGGCTCTGTCCAAAGTTAACAAAATCTGCCTACCAGCACCTCTAAAGCTCACTAATTAACATGTTGTATCTATCTTATATCTTCAGTGCAAAAAAAGTGGGGGGTTTATGTAGGACTATTTCTTGGCTGGGTGCAAGACAAGGCAGATTTTGTTATCTCTGGACAGAGCCAGGCTAGTGGTTTCCCTTTGTTTCCAGTCTTTATGCTACGCTAAGCTAACGGGCTGCTGGCTGTAGCTTCATATTTACAGTACAGACATGAAAGTGGTGTCATGTTTCTCATCTAACTCTCAGCAAGGAAGCAAATAAGTGCATTTCCCAAAATGCCGAACTTTTCATTCAAGGCTCATGAAACCTGCCCATGAAAGTGTTTGAAGCTGGAGTTCTTGGTTGTTTTTCTGCAGTATTAGCACTTCAGTTTATGGGTTCCCTTAATCAACATTTACAGATGGATTTAACACCCTTCATTCCTTCACTAACAACGCACTACAACACTTTACACAAACAGGCACAGAGATCCGAGGGCGAACACAAGTCTGCCATAAATGGGTCTTTTTATTCGTGTTTGTCACGCATGCAGTTAGACGAGTCAGTTTTGACTTATTTCATCATTTTCTCAGTGTCGCTGTGCAGCTGAAGATAAGACAGCGCCACTCCTCTCAGGACTGCACCTCCATTAGCCGCTCAGTGACCTGCAGCGAGGAGCTGAACATGTGGTGGTGTTTCCATGTAGCATTTCAGAAGGTCGCAGTGTTTCGGCTCAGCGGATCACATCAGTCCAACAGGCAGCGCTCTGAGGACAGGACTTTAGCACAACTACAGGAGGTCATACAGAGGCTCCTCATGCACATGTGACAGCCTTTATAGTTTGACTTGTTATTCTGTCACAATCACAGTCAGGCTGTGATTTATTTAGTTCCTTTTATGGCTGATGGAGCCAATAACTGATCATGTTTTATGGCAATATTTAAGATATCAACTTAAGAATAAGAAGCGATAATTATGCTCCAGCACACCTGCTGCCATTTATTACTGCAGCGGGACCCAACCTGGGGGTCTGGACTCCCATAAGGATCCTGAGGTGAATCTAAGGGGTCGTCTAATGATGAAAAAATGATGCTCAATTTTTGGGATCTCACATTTCTTACCTTTTTTCTTTAAATACTACTGTATGAAGTTCAGTGGTGGAAAGTAACTAAGTACAGGAACTACTTTACTTGAGTATTTCAGCTTTATTGAACTTTATTACTTTATTACTACTACTAATATTACTTCTACTTTACTACATTTGGGAGGCAATTTTTTTTTTTACCCCGCTACATTTATCTGACAGCTTTAGCTACTTTGCAGATTTACATTATTAATACAAAATCTAAATAAACTAATAACTTATGATGTATTATTATGGGTTGAGCTGCCCATCAATATATAAAGTAGTTAAAGTGATGTACAGATTAAAGCATCACTAATTATAATCCAGCAATATAATATAAAAATCCTGCATACTGACTACTTTTACTTTAAGTAAGTACATTTTGCTGCTAATGCTTTTGTATTTTTACTTAAGTAAAACGTTGAAAGCATGACTTCCAACAGAGTATTTCTACACTGTGGTATTGCTGCTTTTACTCAAGTAAGAAATAATAATAATACCTTTATTTATATAGCACTTTTCAAAACAAGTTACAAAGCACTTTACATACAACTTAAAAGACAAAAAACAAACAGTTAATGAAATATGATGAAATACAACAACAGATAATAAAACAGACAGTTAAGTCAATAAAAAGCAAGTCTAAGATAGTGAGTTTTTAAAAGTGACTTAAAAGAAGACAGTATGTTAGTTTCCCTGATCTCCTCCGGCAGGTCATTGCACAACTGAGGGGGCCAGGAATGACCTACCAGAGGATGTCACTTTGCATTTAGGCTGGTAGGAGGTCAGCTATATATTCTGGAGCTAACCCTCTTCAAGCCTTAAAAGTGGTCATTAAAAATTTAAAATCTAAGACGGACTGGGAGCCAATGAAGTGATTTTAAAACCGGTGAGATGTGTTCTCTCCTGTCGGACCTGGTAATGAGTCTGACTGCGGCATTTTGAATCAGCAGAGGTTCACTGAGGTTTTGTTGTGTGAGGCAAGAGAAGAGTGCATTGCAGTAATCTAACCAGGATGAAATGAATGTATGAATTACTGTTTCTAAATTCTTGGCAGATAGACGTGACCTGATTGAATGAAAAAACATAAAAGATCTTCCATGTCTGATAAAGTTTTACCTGTTCAGGCCTCTAACAAGTACACTCACAACTCATAGAAATTCAGCCTTTTAATGAAGAGTTTCAAGTAGACGCAGCTTAAGAGGTATTAAGGTATTTATGTATTAAGAGGGTTACAAGCAAGAAAGGTTCAGAAACCACCTTCTTACTGTGTGACAAATGACAAAATGCTTCTCCACTGTTCATCAAAAAAGAACAGAATGAATACATAAACAATCTGTTGTATTAGTTCTACTTGATGCTCCTGCAGTGTTCCCTTTCTTTGCTTTTACTTACTCCATTTTCTATTGTCCGCTCTCTCACATTGTGTGTGTGTGCGTATATCACCCTGCATATATGTTGCTGAATAAAGTTAGCCTGGAGGACTCACAGATGAGACTGCTAGACTTGATTTAGTCGGGGCCCTCCTGATCGGCAGCAGGTGCTTAATAGTGAGTTATTGGAGGACAGATCAGCACTGACAGGTCCCAGAACAGTTCTCTCAGTCCAGATGGAGGTGAGACGTTTCTCTGGCCCAAAATGCTTGCCAATAACCAGCCAATCAGCTCGCTGAAAAAGTAACGTGTGCTCTGCTCTGCCATTAAAAGAGAAGTAGATGATTAAACTTCCACAGTATCCATTTTCCATGTTTTTATTATGAATTAAAATGAGCCTGAGCGGTGCAGCAGTATGTTGGCAATAAACTGGACGAAGAAATGGTTCAGGATGGATTTTAAAATCACCATCCAGACCTCAATTAGATTTAATTAAGTAAGTTCAGTTTTACGAGGATTGTCACTGCAGCGCATACTGATGGGTTGTTGCAATACGACTTCTGTTGGCTGATTTTTCCTGTGCAAATGTTACCCTCAATGCTGGGAGCTCAATATGTTTAACGGGACATCATCAAGCAATGATCCCTTTCTAATTTTGTGGAAATGCGTGTCGTTTAACAAGAGTCTGCCATCTGCCCAACTGTTCGCCCTACTGGTGTTGCAGAGCAGATTAAAGTTAATGTGCTTTTATTGCACAGAGTCTTGGTGGAGTGAGGGACTCTGCTCTGGTTTCTATCATTTTGTTTTCACGTCTACAGAGACAATAAAAGAATGAAGGAGCTGCTTAATACGACTCACTCAAGAGACAAATACTGGTTTTGTGCGTCATTTGATATTTCCAGCTGAGGATCTTTTTTATCAGCACCATTATTTATGTTATTAAGCAGATTTACCCAAACAAATCTCCTGATAAAGGCTGCTCTGTCTGCTGATACCTGAAATAAAGACAGACATCTTGAAATCAATACCTGATAGATATGGGTCTTTAAACATCTATCATATAAATAATGTGATGCAGTGTGCAGACTTCAGCGCTGCCCGCTGATAGGTGCCCTAACATGACATAAGTTGTGTGGGCGGAAGAAGAGGTGAGAAGATTCTCGGCGGATATGTCGCAGCAGCACACATTCCTACATTTTATAGGCCCCTTTCGTAAACGTGTGCTCCTTCCATGAATGTTGTGTTCGTGGGTTACAGTGTGGTGTCCTTCCCCACTAAGATAGATCATTGTGTCAGCAGGCTGCCGGGCGCCATCTGTTCACGAGAGGCTGCACCAGCTCTCTGTACTTCACCTGAGGACCTGATGATGAAATCTATCTATCTGTCTATCTATCTATCTATCTATCTATCTATTGGTCTTAGTGCCTGATATGGTTTTTCCACAAAAACTTCCATTAATTGGTTAATCATTCATAAAAATTATATTTACTCTCTGTCCCTTGTTTTCAAGTTTCCACATCTCACTTGTGTAAGTTGCATACTGGACCATGATTGGCTCCAAACTAGTTGTGATGTCACAAAATCCCTCATACTTACACGTCCGAAACCCTTTCTGTCCACCAGATTCCCCCTGACTTGGTTTCCTGTCCTAGTCACCTTAACCCCTTTTCCCTCCAGTCCCAGTCACATGACGTTCCCCACCCACCTGCTCCCCTGTTTCCACTTCCCTCACCATCCACACTCCATATATTCCTGTCCTCTTCCTTTGTTATAGTGTCAGTTTGTCTTTATTGTCTTGTGCCTTTGTTCTGTCCCGCCATGTGATGTTTTTTCGCTTCTGTAACCCGAACCTGGACCTGAACCTGCTTGTACCTGCCTGCAAGCTATTTTCAAGCTATATCTTCAAGCTATAAATAAAGGTTTAAACATTCTTTATAGGCCCAAACATGTCACTTCACCCCCATCACTGTGGTATGTATGTGGCTCCTATAATAAGTGGCTGGCTTTAAATGATAAAAATTTCATTGGTTCATAATAATTTCCAAATGCATTTATTTTAATGAGCCAGTTTACAGCCATATATACTGTATTTTTCAGTGTATTTGTTAAGATCAGCTCTGCTTTTCTGTTCTGTCTCTACAGAAACGTGTAAAAAAGATTTCATTTTAAGGCTCTCTTTGGTTTTTATACCTAAGATTAGTGTCATGACATTGTTTTTGCTTATTTGTCATGTTTTGTTTTTCTTTTCTCAATGTCTGCACTTTTTTCTGTCTTGTATGCACCATCCACAGTACAGAAATGTAATAACTTGTGAGGACCCTCTTGAAAACAAGATTGAGCATCTTAAAGGGCTCCAGTAAACACTAAATGTGTTTGGCTGTAGACTGAACCCCTTAACGTTGTGTGTTTGGGCTGGAAAAGTTAAGCATGAGCCCCTTTTTTAGCTTAAAATAATTACTAAGAGGTTTTTTTCACCAAAAACATTTTGACATGTCACATGTCAGGAAAAGCACACGAGTAAATAATACAATCAACAATGGCTGAATTCCATTTAGCTGCTTCTTTAATGCTATTAAAGTACTATGACAACCCCAAATGTCTGCTGTGAAAAGGGTCTGTGTAAGCAGTAAAAGTGCAACATACACACTGTAGTCAACGTGATGTGAGACACGCTGATCTGAGGCTTTGTTGGTTCTAACTTTAGCTGCCTTCAGTATCGATCGGTCAGTAGGTGGGAGATGGAGGCCCAGCGGAGGATGCAGTGATGTCTCCTCCCAGACGGATGTCTGTCTGCTGCTCGTCAGCATCCACCACGCAGCAGACCTGCTGCCGAGGCAAGAAAAACAGAAACAAGATGGAAAGATGGATCACAATGATTACATTATTACAAGAGAAATAAAATAAATACAATCTCTTCTTTTGAATGTGATCTGTGATTTTCTGAAAAAAGAATAATGACAGAAATTAAGTTTCTTTTTTAATATCATTCGTTTAATTACATTTTTGTCACATTTTTCTCAATTCATGGCAACACATTGTTTTCATCTTCATTTTAAAGCTGCACCGATCAATATTTTTATATTTACAATGGATCAGTTAACTATCTGCAGTGTGAAAGGGGTCCTCCCACAGAGAATTATCACCAACTCTGCAGTTCATCTCGGCTCTACGGAGCATTTTAGCGTCTTTCAGCTCACTGTTTTGGTTTTTACGTCACAACTTTACTGTTTTGATTCAGTCTCTCTGGCTTGTTTTCGGTGAAGAAGCTTCGATAATCCCCCTGTACACCACCTGCTCAGCACTAGTTCAGATTCCCAGTCTTGCCTTACAGCTCCAGTGTTAAACCTGCAGCAGCTCCTCTCTCCATGTTGCTGTCATGTCCGCAGGCCGACAGCTGCACTTTCTGCTCTCTCACTTTGACAATAACAGAAGTCTGCACGAGAAAACACAAACACATGCTACTGCCTCACGATCGACACTGGAATGCAAAGGACATCTGCTGTCACTTAGGTGTACCCGAGCATACCAACAGATGCTGCTGAACACACACACACACACACACACGTATGTCTGCTGTCACATGTAGTCAACACAGCTGCCACAGTTCTTACAGAGAGCACCTTTGGTGTGTTCACATCCTGCATAACTGAGCTGAAACAGCACAGACGAGATGACTCAACCAGCAGGAGAGTGAAAGTACTTACACATTGTCTGTTTTATTGTTTACTGCTTAGAAATGATTAAAACTATTATATATTATCTGTGGCATTGAAATGAGCATTATTTTCTGTGTCAGTGAAAAATCTGGGGAGGGAATGTCCGTTTTTTGTGGAAACATCTGACCAAAACTCATTAAGTCAATTATCAGTTATCTATATTACCCAGGTCATCAGCAGCGGTGGAGGAAGTATTCAGATCCTTTACTAAAGTAAAAGTACTAATACCACACTGTAAAAATACTCCATTTCAAGTAAAAGTCCTGCATTGAAAATGTTACTTAAGTAAAAATATGTAAGTATAATCAAGAAAATGTCTCCTGTGACTGTTATACTATCATATATTATATCATTAGATTATTATTATTCATGCATTAATGTAAAAGCAGGATTTTACTGTTGTAGTTGGCTGAGGTGGAGCTAATTTCCAACTATTTTGCATATACAGTAGCTGCAACTAATAATTATTTTCATTATGGATTAATCTGCTGATTATTTTCTCCATTAATTGATTGATTATTTGGTTTGCAAAAATTAGGAAAATAGTGAGAAACGCTGCCACAATTACCCAGAGCCCAACGTGAAGCCTTCACAATGCTTGTTTTGTCCAACCAATACTACAAAATAAATGAAAATAATTAAAAGAAAAAGCAGCAAATCTTCACATTTGAGAAGCTGGAACCATTAAATGTTTTTGAATGAAAAATGCCAAGTATCAAAATAGTTGCCAATAATTTTCTGTCAATCAATTAATCCACTAATTGTTTCAGCTGTACTTGTTCCTCCTCAAATATTTTGTGCAAAATCTAAATAAAGCGGTCAGATAATTGGAGTAAAAGTACAATATTTCCCTCTGAAATGTAATGAAGTAGAAGTAGAAAGTGGCATGAGAAGCAAGTACAGGTCAAAAGTCAAAAAGTCTGCCTGTTCCCATCCCTCACTGATTGTAAGCTACCAGTCGATCAATAGCTTTTTGGTTAGTTTTTCTTCCTCCATCATTAACATACTGAATCTGCCAAGCTGTTATGTAGTTTTCTGGGTTTGTGCCGGTGCCAGAAAAACACACAAAAATGAATCACAAACACCAGCTCATGATGTTATATCATACTTTGAGCTTTAACAGAGCCAACATTATAACCTACATTATAATACTGGCCATGAGTCAGACTTTACATCTCAGTTTGATTTAACACTGTATGTTGACATTGTAAAGTAACATGATGATATTTCTGGCTGTGATCCCAGCTGCCATACGTCATGTACGTGAACATGAAGATGTGTCACACACCTGCCTGGAGTTAATCGGTGGAAGCTCCTTTCTCCTAATGAAACATACATCAATTCACATTTTCTTTTGCAGATTTTCTCAACATTCGGTTAAAATTTGAACCACATGTGGATTGAAACCTCTCTACTTATTGATATCAGGTACACGATCATATCTTTTTCAAGTTTGTGTTATCCACAATAAGATTTACTGCACATTTAAATAACCTTTCATGAATGTAAATGTAAATCAGTACTTTTACAATAGGCCCTTTGGCTCAATAAAATGATCAGAATGAGAACTGAAACAACTGGTTTGCTCGCAGAGAAAACTCCATCTGCTGAGGAGGACCATGAGATGTGGTCGAACGTTCTGGACAAAGCTAGTATAAGTTTTTAGTAACTTAATGTAATCTGTATGGCATGATCTGCTCAATAAAAAGACATAATAAAGTTTAGATAAATGCTTCAAAAATTGTATTGATTTCTGGTGGTTGATCAGCACTAATGATTGGGAGGATGACATTGTGATTGGTTAATTTGATTATTTTAATTTAGATTTCTCCACCTGTTTGATGATTTAATCATCATTGAGTCACTGAGCAAAATATACAGCTGTTAGTCAAGTCACTAGAATCAAACTATTATCTGTCAGTGTGCTCTAAAGATATCTAAAGATAATCCCGATAGAATAAACTAAACACTTTCAGAAATCCTCCTCTTACTCTCCTCCTTTTTACTTCCTATAAAGCAGTTAACCTTTAGCCCTGACGAGACAAATCTCGTGCCCCGGGTATTACTGCTGACACATGTCCCTTCAAGTGTGAAAGCAACCGTTATTCATCAGAGTCACCAGACAACCCTGTGGTATCCTGAAAAGCTGCTCAGTCACTTCGGCCTGAGCTCCCCGTGGACGTCAATGTGTTTGGTATGTTGTCGTAACAGCAGGAGCTGGAGGAGAGGCTGCAGGCACTGCAGTCTCACGGCCCGCAGACCAAGCCCTCTGACCAGTGTTTATTTCTGCCGGGCCCCGACGTTTATTTTCACGGGGGTATTAATGTCTATTTCGATATGCCTCTTGTGTTATTTTAGATGAGTCATTGGGGAATGTGTGGGTACATGTGAGAACAGTCTGTGCCTGTGCGAGGCGCGTGCTCGACGGAGAGCACTGTATGTGTGTGTGCATGTGCATTTATTGGCCAGAACACACACACTCATATGATAATGTAGGCTTTGGTATCCTGCTGAGCAGAGAAGCTTGTTTCTTTATCCGTAGTCAACAACGCTACCAAGAGATGAGAATAGACTATGTGAGAGGGAAAGTCTCTTGTGTGCCGCCTTTCAAATTTTTGAGCTTTGTAAACATTACATAATAGTTTAAATAATAAAATGGCTGCAACAAAATAAGCTTCATTGTTTTCTGTGTTGTCTAGTTAGAGAGAAATAACATGGACAGTAGATTGGCCTAACTGTTTCTGTTTGTCCCTCAGACTCCACCAGTGTTAGATGGGGGGAGGCCCTGAAGAGAGGCCTTGAGCTGGCCTGCGTTCATCTTTCTCAGTCATCGTCGTGAAAAGACTCAATGAGCTGGAACATGCTGTGTCCTGAGCATACATGACTTTTATTCTGAAGAAACCACGGATGTATTATACTGTAAGAACTGGGTAACGGACTCAAAGATGCCGCTTGCTTGTGTGGCCCACTGCACATGCTCATTGGAGTTTCTCCCGCTCTGCCCATAGACCTTACACTGGGATGGCGTCACGTAAATAAAAAACCTTCATGGATTAAAAAAAATCATCACACAAAGAGAGATAATTGATCTTGTTTGCAGTTGGACGTGTACTGTCAACAGTTTTACAGACTTCTCTTTTATAAGGTGGTCTAGGGGGAAAAATGCTTTTTGAGCTGCAGGATTTTTTTTAGCTGCAGTACCATGAGTGGCCACTGGGATAATTGGCAGTAAGGCTGAGTGGCGGTGTCGTATATAAGAAAGTTATTAGCCCGCAAAGGGAGATTTCTTTGTGAAATCTGAGAGCTAGATGAGAAGATCGATACCACTCTTGAATATAGAGCTGGAGCCAGGAGGCAATTAGCTTAGCATAGCATAAAAACTGAGTAGCAGGGAGAAACAGCTAGCCTGGTTCTGTCTAACATTAACGAATATGCCAACCAGCACATCTAAAGCCCGCTAATTAACATGTTGTATCTTGTTTGTTTAATCCAAACACAAGTTACTTGCTGTAACTATTTCCTTGTGAACAAAAACAGAGCGTAGTGACTTGTTGCGAATGGATACCCTGTTGTTCGCAGAGAAGGTAAGAAACCAAAAAATAAAACCACAACTTGTTGTTTTTCATTCCTGTTTGTATATAGACCAAACAAAAAAGATGCAATGTGTTAATTAGTGAGCTTTAGAGGTGCTAGTCGGGGTATTTTTTTTTTTTTACTTTAGACAGAACCAGGCTAGCTGTTTCCCTCTTTATGCTAAGCTAAGCTAATCACTTCCTAAGCTAACCCAAAAACTATAAAATTGAATTAATATTTAGAGAGAAACAGTATAAAAATGGTATATCACAAACACAGAACCAGCATCTACAAAGAAGCTGAAATTAGAAATTACAAATGATGAAACTAACATTCATTTGTTTAATCATTCCTACGGGATGTGGTGGAGGGTAAAGCCGCCTGAGCTCAATTTACTTGCCATTCACAGAATTTAAAGATATAATCTCGAAGATTTTCATTTAAATAAATGTCCGTTAAGTCACTATATATTGCCAAATGATGCAACACAATGGTGATTGAGCCTATACTAAATCACAAGCGGCACACAGTTCGGCTTGTAACAAGGCATTTAACGCAACAGACTCGCTCTTCAACTCACCTGTGTGAAGTGGCGTACTGTTTTTTCCGGTCTCTGCTAGCGTTGTGAGTAAACGGTTACTATGGCCGAACAAACAAAGACAAGATCGATGACTACAGACGATGAAACTAGAAACTGAAACCGAAGTGAGGTCCAAAAACACGTCTGCAATTACCGACTATTGCCATAGGTGCCGCGAAAGACAACGAGATGAAAATCTTCGAGATTATAACTTTAACTCACTCACACTTTTGGGTTGACATAAATATGTTTGACATAAAGTGCAAACATACATCAACAAGACTAAGAGTCTACAGCCAAGCTAGTGGCTCTGTGAGGCTGTATTCACAGAAATGCTAATGTCAACATGCTGACAAGCTGATGTTTAGCAGGTATAATGTTTCATCATCTTAGTTTAGTGTGTTAGCGTGCTGACTAATGCTAATAGCACAGCTGAGGATGATGAGAATGACATTAGTTTTGCAGGTATTTGGTCATAAATCAAAGGACAAATTAACATTTTGACGCTTAGATGGTGCGTCTAGATGAAAAGTCAGGGGATCAACAAAGTGATTACAGTTCATCATGAGGAGGACATGAATGTCTGTACGGCATTTTCATGACAATTCATTCAATAGTTGTTGAGACATTTCACTAAAGAATTAAATTTCACTCTGCTGGTAGCGCTAGAGGAAAAGTCAAGGGATCACCGAAGTCAGAGGACTTTATCCTCTGGAGACCGTGGATGTTTGTACAAGATTTCATGGCGACCATAACAGTTGTTGAGATATTTCAGTCTGAACCAAAGTGGTGGTCTGTGTCGTCCCTGGTGTCGCTAGCGTGGCTAAAAGATATATAAATATAAATAGACTTGTGTGGCCTCATCTTCGTCTCACCCTCCCTCACCTTTCCTCTAATTATTCTCTCCTCTTTTGCCCTCAGCAGCGCACCACACACTGTCACTGACTGTAGAGCAGTGCATGCTGGGACTGCAGTAGCAGCTATCATGAATAGACCTCTGTGTCACAAACAATAACCGCCGAATACACAAAGAAAATATTGTGGGGGTTTTTTTAACCAGTGGAAATGAATGATTAATGAGGTTTGAATAGAGCCTATTGAAAAGAAATCACGTCCTCTCAGCTTCAGAGAAACTCATGAACTCTCTGAGCTGTTGTTGTGTTGTATTGTGTATATGTGTGTGGTAGATAGCAGCCCAGATAACAGTGTGTTATGGAGGGAGATCTGAACTGAGCCAGACTGACGGTCTCTGCCAGGGACGACTGGAGGATGTTGCAGTCATTGTGATAATAGAAGAGGTGACTGTAATCCTTCTTGTCCTCTCCTTGACTTCCTCTCTCACTCCCTCGCAATTATAAAACATGTGCTCTCTCTCTTTAATCATTTCATATCTTGTTTTTCAGCTGCGGAGTAAATTCAGGGAGCTGTTCACCTTCCATCCTCTCCCCGTCCTTTGCTTCGAGCCATCAAGTGCATCAGGACAGCTGCTCGGCTGATTGGGCTCGGGAGCGATGGATTGAGAGGTAACTGCCAAATATTGATTGCCTGCGAGCCTCTGACCTTAACAAGAGCAGGCTTAGAGTAAAAAGCTGTTTGTCAAATGCTGCCTCAATATGATCTGTGCTGCTTTTCAGCCTTCTGTTGGGTTACAAAATATTGACTCAGGGTGATTAAGAGAGCAAAGTATCCTGACAAACATCATGCTGAATGCCAGAGGGAAGCTGAAATAATAAATTGTAGATAAAACTGGGAGATCCTTGTTGCTTTTGGAGAAAAAGTTCACCTAATACGTGTCCTACTCTTTCTCACAAAATGTCCATCATGTTTTGTTGTTACTGAGCTACTAGGAGCAGGTTTTATTCCCCTTTTTTTTGGTCTAGTCTGAACCTGTTCCTGACAGAACAGTCAGTGCACGGTTTACCAGCAGGAGCCCCGCCCCTCCTCCCCTCTGTTTTTTATCTGTCCTTGAAGCAGCAGTACCGCCATCATCTTTGTCCCAAGCCTCCAATTTCGTCCTCTAAGGAATTATGGGCTTGTCTGTCACTTTCTCCTTTATCTCTCCGAGCGAGACAGGAAGCAAGCAAGCTTCATTCGCCGGCCAAATCAGCTGATAGGTTCCAAAGATTCATCAGCTACTGACATTACTTTTAACTGATTTTTTTTTTTTTTGTCATTTTCATTCTGAAAATTAGTGTATTGTGTGTCTTAAACATGCCAGTCAGTGGTATAGATACGAACAAACCACATCCCTGAAACTTATACTAATATATGCTGTATTTATTGTATATTCAGTATACTTACACACATCAAGTAAAGGAGAGTTACGTTTTTTTACAAATACGACTAAATGTTGTGCCTGATTTTCATTGCAATAAAAACACTTGAAAAGATACTTGAAGTTGTTTAATGACCTCTGTGGCTCTGGGGGGAGCTTTCTGAAGTGGGAAAAAAACAACCCTGGTGATGTCACAGTGATGTCATCAGGGTTATTTCAGCTTGGGCTTGAGACTTTTTTTTTTTTT
>NTHP01000675.1:4160-30098 GCA_003416845.1 Oplegnathus fasciatus
AACATCAAAGTATCCGCTGCACATGGCGCACTAGCTCCGTGAACTAGCATAGCTTCGTGCTGCTTTAGCCACTGAGTTGTGTGATATTTCGTTAATGATAGAGGCGGATGGGAATATCTGTGTCTAATATGGGTATGTGTGTGTGTTATTTACATTGTGTGAACAGTGATAGGAATTATTTAGCAAGGTGTCCGTATTGTGACAAGGAAATTTATATTCACATAGCCTTACTTACATTATTCAAATGTAGTGAGTATTTAATGTTAAACTGTAAGTGGTTTTCATGATCATCTACAACTCAAATGGTTTCAGTTATTTAAATCATTTAATAGTTTTGTTTGCACTTTGAAATTAAGTGGTTTATAATAATATTAAAGTTGACATTTCATATGTTAACACTGCAATGCAACAGTTATCCTACATTCATAGGTTAAGCACTGAAAGGTTGTATAGTACGTTNGTGTTATGTTATACAGGCTAGGTTTTATGGAAACCCTTGAACTCTGGTTTTGGATTGGATTCTCTCCCTGACGAGGGGGATGGCGAGCCACCCATGTTGATCACCTGGATTGAGGAGCCTTCAACTTTTCATCCGCCCTGCTCTCAGTGTGGTCGGACTGTGGGGAAGGACCTCAAAAGATTGAAACAGAACATTCTTTTTGTGGGATTACTTTATTTTATTTAGGGTGCACCCAGTTCAAAAGACATTTCAAAGGGAACAAGACTGAATGCCAGCAGTAAACTTGTTCTAAATTGTGTTAATACAATCATTTTGCTTTAAACATACCTATGTGTTCTACTTACTCGTTGTGGTGTTCGATTCATGTTCATTACCCCTCCCTACGAATCTAGATTATCCTGGTCCAGTATGCACTCACCTCCCAGGTGGGTTACATTTAGCTTTGCTATATTCCGAAGGTTTGTCAGGCTTGTTTCAGTGGAAAATCATAGTAACATTGTTGTTTTGTTTTTTTCAGAATTGTTTTTCTAAAGGCTTTCTCTTTAATGTTTAATTCTTGACGGTCCTCTTAAATTTTTTCCCTCCAAGTTCTGTCATGCTGAGCGCTAGCTTAAACTCTTCACTAGACAATTGGTTAAAAAAAAACATCCATACAAATATAAAAATGTATTGGCCTAGTTGGCATGCTATTTTGCTACAGGCTGAAATACAATTTGAGACCAAGAGTCTGGAGAGTTCTGCAGCTCGAGTAACTTATTTAGTGAGTAACTAATTACTCACCACAGTTGATTTAGAGGCGGACATCCTCATACGAGATCCATTTATCATCTGGTTTCATTCTCGAAGGGCCTTTGAGAGTTTAATGTTTTTGGGGGGCCATAACAATGTTTTCCCTTTTACTTTCAGCCAGCTCTGTAGAACTACGGCTGTGCCACCATTTGGGAACTGTACAACTGACCACAGCACAGGGAGAAGACATTTACGCTTGACATAGCAAAGTTTACCTATCCCTATATTCTCTTGCAACCCACTGACCCTGTATGTACCAATGTATGATGACTCACATGGATATATGTAGCATGGCTGTTTGTGTCTGAACTTTCTGTAAATGACATACACATCTTCCTTTGACTGAACTATATTCTCCGTTAGTGCAAATCCATCTCCCCCCTCAATACAATTATCTCCCTTCTTTGTGGACAAAGTAAACAGATTAGTGGAGACCTTCCGGTACTGTTGTGAAGAAATGAACTGTGGGGTATCAGGGCGATTAGTGTGGATGTTGTGTAACATTGGATCATTTCTTGGATATGTTACCCCAACATGAGGAATTTCAGACAACCTTTTGATTACCTGCTGTAGAGGCTGATGTGGCTTGCGTAGAAGATGCTTCATTTGCCCAAGATAGTTCTCAAAAGGGAATCCTGAGATATTATCTAATGGACCAAACTGCCTGTATTCCTCAGCCAAATGAATAAGCTGGTGTACATTGAACATAATCTCATCCCTTCCATACAACTGCCCAAAGTGTTCAACAAAAGAAACCATCAGCTTGTGTGCAAAGGCTAACATTTCCTCAGAAATACCAGGGGACAGCAACAGGTACATGTTGTCTTGTCTTGTTGATGTCAACAGAAAACAACATGAAGTTGTTGTACATCTCATTGGGAAGGTAATCCTTCAAAACAACAGGGCCCCTACACAACATGAAGGATTGCAGCTCAGTTGCTTTCCAACGATCTCCGACGGTCCCCTTGGTTTACGATTAAATTCACAAGGCGTGCAGGAATGTAGCGTTAGCAGTGTTCTTGAAACGGTTGCTACAGCTTGGGAAGGAAGCCTTGTCGCCAGATTTTTGCCCTTTAACCACATACTCAGTAGTTTTCTTGTTACTCCGAGACAACTGAGATGCATGTAATCAATTGGGAACATATAAACCATCTTAACTACCCCAGATAAAGGGCTAAGTGTGTTCCCAAGGTGATGTTCCTCATCAAACATGTCAGTGACACTGGAGTCTGTCCTTAGTCTCACATTTGTTTCTGGATATGTCATTTTCTTCCTCCACACACACCCCTGAAAACACTTGTCACACCCTGAATACCCATTATATGCCTTAGTCTGCTTAATGAAAGCTCTAGCTGGAGCATCACAAATAAAGGAAGAGACCTGTACTTTTAATTGCTTGCCTTTATGGATAATGCCATTAGTCAGTACATTCTTAAGATCTTTGACAAGTTGTTGCAGGTACTCAAAAACACTTTTTGGTTTGCTTACACCACAAAAGATACCAACAACAAATGGGGATTTGGTGTAATCACATTTGAGGCATGCAAGTATGGGCCAAAACTGAATTTTGGAGCTTCTGAATAAGGGTAAACCATCTATATTGAACTGTAAAGTAAGTGTAGTCAGAGTTTCTGGTAAAATCAAACATGCCAACTGTGAAAGTACTCACTTTTGCTAACCAAAAATGATAGCACTCGCCCCCTTCTATTTTAGTGGTGGACAGATGTGCTTGTGTTCCAAGCAAAGTCCTTCCATCCTTGGGAAGGGTGGGGTGAAATATCGTCAAGACTGACACAGAATAGGATGTTGCCCAATATTTTAAACTCCTTGTGAGTAAATCTTCATTAGGCTCATCACTGTCATTGTCAGAGTCATTTTCATTGTCAGATTCAATTTTGTCAGCCACAGCTTCACTTTTAAAATGAACATCTAGTGAAGACTTTGAGGTTTTTAGAGTGGACATTTTCACTCTGATCATGAATAATTTGTGGTCTGTTTAGCGAGAAGTCAGATGAAGTTGGTAAACCATCTAGCAGGCACTCAGAAGAGGTTGGGATAGGAGGATTTGTGCTCTCAAAAGAGTGATGGTTTGCACTTGAATTAGCAGTAGTTCAATTATATTTAATGATATCCTGCTCTGTGTCCCTCACTAATTTACTGACTTTTAGCCCAATAAGAAGACATTATGTAATCAAGGGTGATGGAGGTGCTGTGGTTATTATGATACTATTTGAAAAGTGCAGTACAAACTATTGTTATTATTGTTATTATCATTATTATTTACTTGGCTGTAGTTTACTTGAGCCGACTATTTCTTCCGTCCTTATTTCCACTCGTGTTGGTGTGTTGGACGCTGAAAGAAAAACAGAAAGGGTCAACATTAAGATGTTGCAATACCACTGCAAATAGCTGTTGCAATAAAAAAGTTTATCTGTCAACAATACATACATTTGTAGTGTCAGACTAAAATAGATGAAGTCCCATGTACTTAGAGTAGGCACAATATCCTTAACACCTGCACAGTCTAATGCAACCCGATACAACAGCTCTGCAACACATACAGTAAACACTGTGAAAAATTTTGCACAACTCAGGACTACAGTGATAAATCGACCTCGCCAATATAAGCTTATTGCAAATATATGGTTATTGCAGTATATGTCAGCTGGTAGGTAACAAGAAACTAGGTTTGTGGTAATTTAGAAACAATAATTACATAATTTGAGAGCACAGACAATTTGATTTTTACTCTGTAACATGTCCTGCTCGGTATGTATCTTGGTCAACATTTTTTTAAATAAAAAAGGAATCCATATCAATATTGTTAATTTTATGTTTTTGTGTTAAAAAATTACTATCTACCAATATACGGCCACGCTCTACACTGAACATCAGCAAAGCCTCCCCAAAAAATCAATAATAAAGAGTGGAATGATAATCACAATGCTGCTGTAACATAGGCATGTGTTGAGGCCATGAGAAGGTATGAGAAGAGGTTGAGAGAACAGAATATGTATTTGTGAGAGAGCTACACACACAGAGAGAGAAACAGCAATTCTAATCCTGCAAAATAAGAGCGTGATCACGACATGAGAGATATGAAACCTGTTTCTGTTTCTCTCTGGTAACAATACTAATCAAGGCTAATAAAATAATGTAATCACAATATTAACAAAGACATTTTCCAATCTTAATATATTACTAATTTAAACTGTACTAGAATTTTTAAAAACATATACCATGTCATCATAATCTGGTTTCAATTAAAATCAACAACATTATTAACTATTACCCTGTCTTAATGCACATAAATACAAATAGGGCTGTCATGCCCAGCTTTTGCCAGTTTATGACTGGCCCTTCAGTGACGCACATGTGCTCACGTTGGCGCATGTGTGTGTTGCACAAAATGTGTCGTATCCTGTACTGTCGTATTATTGTCTATGGTACTGTTTTTGTATAATGTGCTATGTTGTTATTTCTTCAAGCCACTGTCTTAAATCAGTTTTATGACATTGTTCTTTTAAATTACTTTTTATCGCTCTGTTTGTAACCTGGATTATAGAAGCCTCACCTCAGGACATTCCACAGGACACAACACAGGGGCTGTGTTAGCAAAACTTATTGTTAAGTCCCCAGGCACTTTTCCTGTATCTGTATTCAACTCCACAATAAACCTCCCCAGCTGGAAGAAATCCGTGTGTGGAAAATGTTAGTTTTAAAGATTCCACTAAATCACATAACCATCAAAATGGTTATTTTTTATTTACACTGGAGGAGAACTAAATGATCGTTGAACTTTATTCAGCCACAATAGATTGTATCACCAAGGAGAATGAAAATAAAACAGGGGGAAAACACATTGATCACAATTATAGCAGCCAGGCGTCCGCTGACTGCTGCTCAAAATATCTCTGGGAGGTCAACGAGAGTCTGTGGGCTAATGAAAGAAATGGTAATGATCACCAAACATGATCCTGTGAAACCACAGATTGGAAGAAATAGTATGTTATCTTCCAGTATGAAGATAACATTACAAAGGTTCAGTACATAGAAGGTTTTTCTACTGAGGTTTTCAATTAGCTGATAGCCTTGATGCTGCATTTCTTACTAATATATACTTAAGTGCCTTGAAAAAGATGGTTGAGAATATTGAACCACTGTTGTTTACTACAGTAAGGCTATGATGACATTGCTGTTATGAGTGGCAAGTACTCAGATGTTTCTAGAAGCAACACAAGGTAGTGTTATTTATAAGGAACGTTGAAATGTTAATGTCTGAAGCTAGAAGTTGTTACAGTAGTTAGTGTCAAGATTGTCCCTGAACGTACTGCATCTTTTCACATCATCAGAGGCTTACACCTTCAATTTATAGATCATATGTGCACCAGAAGTGTCTTTAAAGCAGCACTAATCTTGTTTTGGTCACTTAGGGTAAGAACTTCACAACAAGCTAAAGGGCTGTCCGAGTCAGGTGATAATTCTCTGTAGGTTTATCCCTATGAGTGTCACCTTTCACATTACACATTTGAGCCATTGTTTTGAGCCAGAGTGCAGCTTTAAAGTCAGCTGAAAACTACCTTAGTTTAGTTGAAGTCTTACATTGAAAATCATATATTCATGTATGTACTACCAATATGTACTTTCCACTATACAAATGTAACTGACATTTAAACTGTTAGACCTCGTTCCCCACTGTAGTGTAGCCCTTAAACATTGAAATGTGACATTAGATATGTGTAGCATTTCCAAAGGCTCCACATGACATGCAACCTTCACCTTGTCTCTGGCGTGAGTGAAACAGACTTAATCAGATCAAATCTGGTCAAACCACACCCATAAGGAGCATCTTGTTTTCTGTGATTTCAAAGCAGATTTAAGGACGTTCACTCGTGATGGACATCGGAGATAATGATACCCTCGTAAATTGTTAGTCACACTGAATAAAAATATGTGTGTATCATGTCTGTATAGTATAATGTCACCCCAAATAGGATGGATTGTCAAGAAATTTGGTATCTAATGCCACCCCAAGGCCAAAATTTATGTTTACGTTATGTTTAGAGCTAATTTTAGCATGCTAACACGCTAACTTAAGATGATGAACATGGTAAATGTTATACTTGATAGACTTAGTTAGCTTTGATATTGTGAGCATGTTAGCATGCCAAAGTTAGCATTTAAAACCAGGTTTTCGGAGGTGCTTTGAGCTAAATGCTTTATTCTATGCAAACAACTTGAGAAGTTGTAAAATTAGGCTCAATCGCCTCATAGTCAGTGTTTAGGTTGTAGAGTCAGCCTTAGATTACCAATACATTAAATACACCAACTAAAACATTTTTATTTGTGTATGAACAGGTCTCCCAACCTTGAGCTGAATGTAGTGGTATCTAATGGCCACACAAGTACACTTGGCATTTGAAGAGAATCAGACCTCTTTTCTCAACATAGCGCTTTCTGCAGTCCTTAAACATTCAAATATGACAAGTCTTTGAGAGAAAACTTATACGCAATATTCTCCCTTTCAGCATTGTTAAGGGCTCAACATGACCCAGAAGCCAAACCTTGTCCCTGTGGGTCAGCCAAATGGCCAAGAAGAAAGAAAGACTTTGACAAAGAGACAGAAAGAGTCAAGAGGCTGAGAGAACAGGAGTAAAGTATGGAAATTAATCTAATTCCCTGCTGAGTTATTGTATATTTCTTCACAGTCTCCTCAGTCATCCTTATTCCACTTGGTCATTATCTTTTTCCATGCCTGTTCCATCTCTCTGCCTGAGAAAGCAATTACCTATGGGCACAAATGTACATTTCAAAGACCATTGATTAGTGGTTTCAAATGAAGTAGGTTACTGAGGTACATATCTACTTAAAGGTATATCGAGTAGGATTTGTCGGTTACTGTTTGAAAACACAACATTCAAATTTGGCTCCTCCTCCCCGGCTCAAAGCACACGTGTCACGTGTTTACGATCTGGCAATTGGTCGCTACATTTTTATAGAGTCCTGCCCTCGCACCCTACAGGCTGTTATTGGCTGGAGGCTACACACCACTGCCCAAAGGTTGATGCCCAGAAACGTCCCGAACACAGCAAAATAATAAAATACAGGCAGAGGGCAGGGTCTCTGCAGATACAGACACTGCCACACATTTCTAGTGGGTCATAAGTGATGATTGAGAGGAATTATTTTTGTATAAATCTATACATTGTTTTGCAGGAAAATCCTACTCGTTATACCTTTAAGAGGATGCAAGCAATTACTACACTGTGAAGGATGAATTCCCGGGGGATTGGGGATTGTTGTATTTCACCATAAAAATGTCTATGCAATATATTCACCTGTACCTGCATGTAATTCCTTTCCAGTTGCATGTGATTTTCAAAATAAGATAGAAAGTTAAATGTTAATTGAGGGATATATCAAGTGCACAAGCTCTGCTCTTTCTCAAATTCAGTCTCTGAGGCGGATTTAAACCTGAATGATTTTTTCAGAGTCTGTTAAACACCTTGTTTGTTGAGGGCCCCATCTGCCTTTCGAGCAAATCTGCCCAGATGGAGGCAGATCGAAGCTGCCAGTGTCCATTGGAGGACTTAAAAAGGATTGTTTGCGCACAGCTGGAAAGGTCCTGCAGAGAGACTAAAGCTCTTTTGATTGTGCTGAGGTGGACGGCGGCTCCAGGCTGCACCGACCTGGGATGTTGAGTAAAGATAGCCCACAGCCTGGTGTGAGGGCCATAGAGTTAGGGCCTAGAGATGCTATCATGCCTGGAGGGGAGAGCTACAGGAGGTGAAATAGTGCTGTGTTCTGAAAATGAACCTTAAAGCTGCAAGTTGCCCCTTTCACCTTTTCAGAAAATATGCTATTCTGATAGAATGGCTAGAATATGTCTTAAATATGGTCCTTGCTGCAAAAATGAATGATGGTTGCCATCTTTGCCTTTAGGTGATAGTGAAAAAAGATGAGAAATAGAGAGGTCATGCAATACTGATGCTGAGCTGAATTCAGACTTAAAATCTAGCAGTCGTGGACTGTGTGTGAATTTACTATTTGGGCTGCCCCTCTTGTTGCTTTGTTATACTGTGTTGTGTCATTGCCTAAATAAGGTTGTAGGTTCTGTTGGAAAATACTTGATGGAAACTTTGGTGTTCCTAAAAACTAAAAAATCCTAAAAAATCACTGTTGGTTGGGACCACATCTCCATATCCTGTTACGAAGACCAGTTTTTATTGATAATAGCTTCACTAACAAAGTTCCGCTTTCTCAGTGAGAAATAGATTCTTGTACCAGCTCCACACAGGAGCCTCCTGTAGGTTCGCCAGTGGATGTAAAGCAATGTTCGATCAATTTGCAAATAATAAAATACTGCTGATATCGGAAGTACTAACTGGAGGACAAGAGTGGCACGAAACACGAAACCACAGAAATTCAGTAATATGTTACAAACAGTACCTGCACAGTCACACGTGTTGAGACTGTCAAGGTTTTTGTAATCCACTCGATGTTATTGTAAATGAGGGTCGCCCCTCAATGATCTCTCGAGTATAAAGGCTGAATTAATTTGCAAACTTGTTAACATGTAGCATAACTAGCAATATTGTTGACATGTAGCAGTAACATTACAGTATGATGTCCCTCTTAAAACAGGATCTATTGCATAGGATTTATCTCATCTCCTTTTAGTGTCCCTGAATTCATACTTTTGTAACAGTAACATTAGCTGCTACTGTGCGTCTCCCTGTCAGAATCCTCCAGCGTTAAACTGCTCAGCTGTTCGAGTTCAGGTGTCTTCGCTAAAGGGCTCTCTTCTGTCCCATCGCATTGTTTCACTTTCACTTTATGCCTTTGACCTGTTCAATCATATACAGCATTTACTTTTCTGGCTGTAGAAAGACAAATAGAAAAGGCTGATTCATTACAGAAGTGGAATTTTTGATTTAACAGCAACTGCAAAACAGAGTTTTGTTAAGTCTTCACTCCAAGTCACACAGAAGTGGCATCACCTCATAGGTTAATGAGGATAAACTTTTAATTGGCTCTACCTGAAACATTTGTGAAATCTTTCCATTTGCTTTTAATGAGCTCCAGTGTGCTGTGCGTGAACTTTCACACTGGCAGTTCAGTTTGCGCTGGTGGCGTCTTTCTCAGAAACCGGAAGCTTCCTCGTTTAGTGAAGGTTGGAGGTGTGAGTTTGACCTTCCCCTATCATATTAAGCCTAGTGATCTGAAGTCAAGGTCAGCCAGGTCAGTTTGGAGTGTGTGTGACAAGACTGAGTCTACAAATAAATCCTCTTCAGACATGTTTAAAGACAGATAAAAATAATCTGCTCTGAATAACATTTCTGTCTGATATGGGTTTATGGATTGTTCCCACTTACTTGATAAAGTAATTTAAGTTCATCCATTTAATTCTTACTTAAACCTAATTCTACCCTTAACTTTCCTGGTTAGCTCAGTGTTTTACATGTGACACGCCTGTATTGAACAAAGTGTCAGAGCCAGCAGACAGCATCAGGAGGAGGGAGAGAGAGAGAGACAGTGCACTGGAGTGGGTGAGCGACAGAGTGGGAGCGTGCATATATGGACAGCAGGAGAGAAGTGTGAAACTGAAAATCAAGTTTATGTATGTTGGATGATTGGTCCTTGTCAGATAACAACTTTGCAGCCCAGTAGCCAACACTTGTTGAGAATCCCTGGTCTAAATAACTGTGTTTGGAAAGGTAATACATTACCAACTTTGCTCTCATTAGCACATTCATTTTCTGTGTGGGCTGGTGTTATGCTGGCATGTATGAAAATACGAAAACAGAATTACTCTAATGATGAACAGCTGGAGCCCTTCAGCAAAAAGCTATTTAAAAAGTGACTGCTGCTCAGGTGTATCAGTTACAGTAATGTTGCATTAGACTGCTGGTAATGAGAACTGAGCTCTAAAAAGCTCTCAGGTCTTGACAGAAAAACAACAACAGTGGTCATTTGTTCAAATTGTTCTAAATTAAATTATTAAAAAAATGAAATTATTCAATTATTTTTACTTTTTCTTACAAGTGACCTCTTGAGCTCACACAAATATGGCATTGGCCTTTGCTTCAAACTGCTTAAAATGACCTATGTTAACAATGATGGACGAACAAATCACCTATTTCATTAGGTATGAGGACTAATTAGACAGTTAAGGTGGTTCCTTGTGGGGATCTGGCACTGGACCTGTTAAAGATGCCCCATTTGTTTCTCTTTTTGGTCTAGGCACGACAACCTTGGAGAAAACCCTGTGGGGGATCCAGGATATAATGGAAGGGTTCCACTGTGCCATAAATTTAAAAAGTAGTCAAATCATCGGGTATGTATAAAGGTCAATTGGCAGGTTGCCTTAAAATAAACAAGAGCAAGAGTCTACAGCCATGCTAGCCACTCTGGGAAAATGTTGGCACGGTGGTGCTTAAGCTAAGTGCTATTTCAGTATGTTAACATGCTCACAATGACAATGCCAACATACTGCCGTTTACCAGGTATCATGTTTAACACGGTCACCATGTTAGTTTAGCGTGTTAGAGTGCTAACATTTACAAATTAGCCCTAAAGACAAAGTATAACTGAGACTGATGGGAATGTCATTCATTTTGTAGGCATTTGGTCATAAACCAAAGTATTGGACAAACTGAAATTTTGACCTGTTTCTCATTTGAATATATTGGTAAATGGTAAATGAATATGAATATTTTGGAATTGTCATGAGTTTTATGGGATCATCAGAATTGCTGGGGTAACTTCGGATTCATGGGCTTTAGCCTAATGCAGACAGTGCTGTTTACTCTGTTGAATGCTGGGGCCAGGATCAGATGATTCACTGCAGCAGTCCTTTCTTTCTTCAATGCCAACTGCTAACAGCAGCTACAGACAGCTGCTGGCTGGGTGTGAGGAGCAGCAGCACATTTCTGATCCTGAGCCAATCAAATCAAACCCAGATAATGGCTCTGAATCAAACAGGCCTTTAATTGGCTGCCCGTTATGCACAAAGTGGCATCGTTGAACTTCCTGCAAGCACAATCGTGCGTCTATAAAAGGTGGTCCACATGCAGCAGACTGTCTGAAGTGTCAGCTTACTCTTACAGTAAAGGCAATGGAGAGCTCAAAATGGTTGATGAAGGTGTTAAAGAAGCCTTTAGAATCTGATCCTCTGCCACAGACAAGATGAAAAATCCAGAATTTTACTTATTGATTTAGAATAATACTTATTACTAATATACGGTACAATTTGTACAAAATAAACGTCATCATCATAAAACATCATCAACAAGCTAAAAACTCAATAGCAGTAACCACAAACTGTAAAATGGTTTGTTTTGTTACACACAGCCATTCAGTTACCATTACATGGTTTGTTAAAGTCAAGCCATTCTACTATACTACAATCCAGGTCCAATGATGCTTGTTTCTGATCTTTCATGACCTCACAACGGCCATATATGCTATATGTCATGCCTATTTTTTTGGAAACAGAAGCTCATCATCTCTGCGTCATCACAGCTTCGGCACTGTCTCTCTGACTTTATTGTATAAGTTACATTTGATTGTAACTGTTTGAACAGCATCTGAAGACCTACACAACAAGACAACATTAAGAGGTAGAAAAAAAGAAGACTCCGTCACCAAAGTGGTGAAGTTTTGCAAAGTGTTTTATGTCCATTTGTTTCTGCTTTAGAACATAACCGCAATGAAACACAGCAAATGTTTTCTCTCGTTCATTCGCTTGTTGTCTGAATTACTGCTCCCTCTCTCCCGTTTGCTCGAGCTCTCAATTTGTTGTTTTCACACTCTCTATATAGCTCTCTTTTTAGACTATTTGGGAAGTCAGAAAAAAAACAGTTTTAACTAACATAGCAAGAAATGTCTGACTCTCATCCTATAAGCGATATTAGTGGCCAGTGCTTGCTTGCTGTGTGAATGAAGCAGTAGCAGTGAGTGACGTTCAAAACTGCAAACTTCATCCTGATAGTTCCTGGGTCATCAGAAAGAACTGACCCCTGAGCAGGGTCTTTTTTGTGGCACTAGGAAAAATGGGTGAGAAATTACATTTAGATTGTGATTTCTCCAATTGAAACGCAGGTAGGGCTCCTGTGCCCCTGGAAAAGTTCCTGGATGGAAATGTTTTGTGCATTAAACCTGCAATTACTGATAACTTTTGGCCACTTGTGGACAGCAGAAACAAGCTGAGAACAAAACATTGACATATCAAGTTGATATGGCGAACTTGTTAGCAAACAGTTGCTTATTTACACATGCAGCAGTTACAGAGCAATGTTATTATTCATTTGGAGCCCTGTTTCTGGCCACCTGGCACATGTTCATCCATTACTCTCTCTCTTTTAGCTCTGTTTTGGTCTCCACCAACTCCTGAGGGAAATATCTGGAGAAGTACAAAAGTATTAGCAGCAAAATGTACTTAGAAAAAAGTACCAAAAGCAAAAGCACTCATTATGCAGAGTGGCTAATACAGTGCAACATTTGCCTCTGCAATGTAGCGAAGTGGAAGTACCAAGCTCCCTATAAAGCTCCATGACGCCGAGTGAAACTGCAGATTCAGGTTTTAACTCTCTGTAGGTTCATCACTACAAGTGGCCCCTTTCACATTGTTGTTTGATACGTTATTATCAAAATATCAATTATAGCCACTTAGAGAAAAGAGAGGGACCAGCAAGGCAGAGAGTCACAAGAAAGAGGCAAGCAAAGACGTCATCACTGGTCCTGAGCATCTGTTTCATCATTACTTTGATGTTCTAAACAGGTTCATGTTTTCTTTTGGAGTTTAGCCTCATTTGCAGTCATTAGTTTGGCATGAATTAAACATCTGCGTGTGCCTACCACTTATTCTTGTAAATGAGAAGGTTGCATTTGCATAGCAGATGGCTTGATACTTCGGGTGTGAATACACTTAAGGAGCAATGATCTCTAGCTCCCTGTCTCTTTATCGCTTATTGCTCTGTCCCTCTCTCTCTCCCCTCTGTGCCTGCCTCACCCAGACTACATCCGTTACAGTTCAAATGTTTCCGAGCACACGTTCAAACTTCACCGACAATTTTTTTTCACTGAGCCAAAACTTTTTTTTTTTTACACCTTTTTTTCACACTTCAAAAAATGTTTTCAACATCCTGCAACAAGACGCCCGTTTGTTAAGGTTATATCAAAGTTCTTATGAAGCTAGAGGATGTTTAAAGTTCCTTTTTCTGTGTGATTGGCAGAAAAAAAAGGTGTCATAAGATTCATCCCACCAAATGTCTATGTCCTGATGGTTTGGATGTATTACTCACTGGTATCATTTGTGTACGACTCAGTCTAATCATCCAGAAAGTCCCAAATGTTATTTAAAGTGTTCCAAATCAATTTTTTATCAGCTCTGGGATTCTGAGATGCTGTTAATTTTGATTCCTAATGTTACTTCATCTTGTAATGGTTTTATCTTTTGAAATTGAAAAATAAACCTCACCTTGTCTGTTCCGCAGTCCCGCAGGGATATCTTGTAAATCCTTACTGATAAGCATGTTCTGATCAAAGTGCCGCTCTAGTCCTTGTATTCCTGTCGGTGCGTGTAGACATATTGCAAAATACAGAGGTATTAACACAACTAGGCTGTTATTTGACCACTTTTGTACGTGGTTGTGTGAGAGGACGTTCGGTGTGCCGGAGAACATACGCTGAGGTTTGGATTTTATGGATTTTTGTCCCATCCAATTACAATCCAATCTTCCAAAACAAATATTCAGGTTCAGGTTATGCCATATTCATGTCATATTAGATGTGGAAGAATGAGATGACATTTTGTATGTACCCGTAAAATCCGTGGTGGTAATCTTCAGTTGTTGAGGTGCTCCCTCTTACTATCATAAGGTATTTAACAAATGATAAATATTAGCTTCTTCTCAAAGACCTTGAGCAGCAGTTATGTTCCATTAGTCAATTCAGAATGATGAATCCCACCTGTATTAAAAGGAAGTTTGTAAATTGTGAAGCTAAATGGGACCTACATTACAGGACAAAATAAGAAATTACATGTGTTCTATTATTATTACCACAAGGAGGCTGCAATTTGCAATGGTGCATCTCTGTTGGTGGCAGCTGGTGCTTTGCATTTTATCCCAGTGTCATGCCTCTGTGTTATGAATTTGTGGCCATCGTCAGTCAAAATGATACACACTCACAATTACCTCGGCCTAGGCGAGTATAATATTGCAATAATTCAAGGTATCATGTCAAAGGTATGCACGTGTTGAGATTATAGACCCTTGGGAAGAGCTCATCAGCCATATAGCAAACTCCAACTTCACACACACAAAGGACCTGCATGACCAGTCGAGCAAATATCACGCATGAATGCGCACAATGGCACGCACGCATAAATATGAAGGGCACGGCCAGCCAAATGAGTAAATATCACAAACATCTGCACAGAAATACTCACCTCCGCATTCATACACAGAGCCAGCCATGCCAGATGAGTAAATATCAGCTGTGAAAAAAATAGTTAGAGGCCTCAAACTGCCAACAGGCTACAGCAGTGATGAACTCCACAGGGTCCAAATAGGCCCCCAGCACCCACCAAGATGCTACAAAAATTTCAGTGTCACGGAGGTGGCTCTCTTTCAACCTGGTTAGATTACTATGGTAACTTATGCTGCACACCTAACCTGCTCCAGAGGAGGTTATGTTCAGAGTTTCGGATTTTATGAAGCTAAAGTCAGTTTTTTATCTTGTGCGCACAAGATAATTTATTAATTATTAATTAAATATCTAAAGACTTGAGATGCACTAAGCCACCACATAATGGAGAGAACTCAGCTAATCAAGTTTTATTTTCACCTCAGAATGTCATAAAATTAAATTCTTGCACGTAAACACAGGATTATGTACGGAGCCCCTAAATTTATGAGGCTATCTTGTGCGCACAAGATAATTATCTTAAGGGACTTTAGGGGCTTCATAGGCTATAAAAACAACAAAACTACAAAATGAAGAGCCTAATGAAGAAACCTGGGTTAACAACGAAAGTTGATAACCACCGCCGTGATACCCGTTATTTCTGATTGGGGATTTAGTTTTTGGCAAGCCAGCTAACGCAAACAAGCCTGGCTATGTTGAACTTGCTTCGTAGTACGCCCTTCTGGTGTTGCTAACATTAACAATGGCTCTATTCTATTCATGTGTGCCAGTAACTAAATGGAATTCATCCATCATTAATTGTATTATTATACACCTGTGATTTTCCTACTGTGACATGTTAAAATATAATATATATATTTGCTCTTCACTGTTTTTCACAGGACACATTTAAAATTTTAGCAATTTTGACAATGTTTCTATAAGATCAAAATGTGTTCTATTAAGCTGTCTGTCTCCTGTAAAGCACTTTGAATTGCCTTGTTGTTGACTACACAAATAAACTTGCCTTGCCTGAAGCTGATGGTTAGCAGTGAAAGGGTGGGTTCATATTTTTTTCAAGTCTGTCTAAATACAAATCTCACAAGTGTACATTGAAAGAGTTATTGGTCGCTGTAATCATTCCTGTTCATGCTGGATGTAAAGGGATCCCTTTGTAAAGCGACTACACTGGAGAAACGGGACAAAATCCTCATTCTGTGCCTAAATGCACTCTAAAGTTTAGATTAACTTAAAAGTACCTTGTGGAGTTTTTTTTGTAAAGAAACAAAAGTTAAGTTCACATTCAATGTTACTAACTTAAGCACATCGATTCAATTAATTCCTTGAGTTCTTTGAACATGTTGAGTGCTTTTCCTTCCTCATGAAATATTTGCAAAGACAATTTTTGAAATATTTTAAATTGCCCATTGTTTACATTCATATTTACTTGCTAGCAGTCTTCTTCTTCAGTACCTTTGTTGATGCGTTACTGCCACCAACAGAGGCCTCAGCAGTGTGGTAGCCAAAACAAGTGAGTATCTAATGCAATGTCCACACGTATACTGATATTTTTGAAAACAAATATTATTCTCTATGTTTTGGCCTCTTGTTCACAGAGTTTCACTAAAACAGAGATTTTTTTTCAAAACCGGTTTCTGTGTATCCATGTGGACACGTAAAAGGAAGCATAACAATAGCAGACTACTGGTTGCTTTTGGTTTCGCCATAGCATCATGGGCAGTGTGCCCAAAAGGTGTTACATAAATAAAGGTGAAGAAATAAATGAAGAAATATACTACCACCAAAAGAAAATACCCTCACTATGCATTCTCAGAATGTTCTCTAGTATTTAATGTATTGTCGATGTAGATTTTATCGCCACCTACTGGCCAGGCATGCTTGTTTGAGCATTGGAATTGTTTTTTCATTCTTGTGTGGACAGCGATATTTTGTAAAATACTTAGCAACAGTCACTGATGACGCTGAGCATGAAGCAGTAAACTGACCAATCAGACTCTGAACTATATCTCAACAAGAGTTGTTAAGTACCATATGGTCTATGTTTATTTTCAGATCCCATCTCAATACTATAGGCAGAAGCTCAAGCAGTGGTCCAACGAATCTGCACAATGTCACTGCTTTAGCAGTACGGAGTGGTAAGTGTTTCAGGACAACAACATCTACATGAAAACGGTCATTGGCTACCATGGCAAATGTATCGATGACCTTGTACCAAGGATTACTGTCCAGATATTCCCAAATCAGAAGCCGTGGGTTAACGGAGAAGTCTGTGCCAAACTTCAAGTACGGACTAATGCCTACAACTCAGGTGATTTGGAGGAATTCTTTCTAAACAGAGGAGAAAAATATCCATTTTCCAAAATATCTGTTTACATGTAGACAAGACCGAGCAGTGAACTTAGATGTAGCTGTGAGGACAGATCTCAACCACAACTCAACAAGCCACTTTAAGTCCCATATGGTCTAGCGGTCAGGATTCCTTGTTTTCACCCAGGTGGCCTGGGTTCAACTCCCAGTATGGGAATGTTTCTTTTCAGATCCCATCTCAGTTCTGCTTCTACCCACCTATAGACAGAAGCTCAAGCAAGAGTCACCAATGAAGTGGAGCATTCAGCTGTGGTCCAACGAATCAGGCTCTGCACGATGTCACTGCTTTAGCGCTACAGAGTGGCAAGTGTTTCAGGACAACAACATAGACACATACACGGATGCGGCCATTGGCTACATTGGCAAATATATCGATGACGTTATTATCAAGGATTACTGTCCAGACATTCCCGAATCAGAAGCCTTGGGTTAATGGGGGAAGTCTGTGCCAAATTTAAAGGTGTAGTCTACGATTCTAATCCAAAACAGTTTTTGTCGGTCCTCTAGCTTTCTGTTCTGTGTGTGTGCTGAAAAAAAAGTCTGGTGTTCATACACAGCCCTGGCTCTGTAAACGGGAAACAAACAGAGCGACTCGGGTAGAGCCACCAACCCAGGTCGTCAAATACCGACGCTTTAGCCGCGTTTCCACTAAACACTTCGGTATAATATGTCACAACTCGTGCTCGTGCACAGGACAAACTAATGCTGTGTGTTACTCGTGCGAGTTTGAAGGAGCACTGAAGGGAGGGGTGTATTTGTTTGGCTGTTGAGTTCAAATATCAACAAGCTTTCTCCAGAATTGTAGACTACACCTTTAAGTGAAATGTCTCAATAATTATTGGATGGATTACTGTGAAGTTTGGTTCAGACATTTATGTCCCTCTCAGGATAAATTGTAATCACTTTGGTGATCCTTTAACTCTGGGACGATCATCAGGTCAAAATTTCAGTTTTTCCAATACATTACAAAACTAATGAAATTCCCATCAGCCTCAGTTGTAGAGTAGCAAATGTTAGCGTGCTACCTCTCTAAACTAAGATGTTAAACATGGTAAACATTATAAAGATCAGCATGTTAGCATTAACATTGTGTTAGCACCACTGTGCCTGAGTAGACAGAACAGAACCACTAGCGTTGGTTTGGCAACATTTCAGAGCTTTTCTCCTGTATTTCAATACTTGAGTTCTTCTGTTCGTCTTTCTTTAATCTTTAATAGTATGTCACACAATCAATTATGACTGAAATACATGTGACAGATGTAGTGTGTAATAGCCTAAAATCAATATTCCCAACAGGAAAAAAGCATGAACACACTGCACATGGACACGTACTCTACTGTGGCAGGTTTTATCAAATTATCTGGAACAGCACACATTCATTGCTTTGTTGCCCGGTAAAGGAGGCTACAATTCAGCAGCAATCAATACAAGCATTCATGTTTTATTAGAAGTTTCACAGAGACTCAGCAGCTCAGAGAAGAGAAGCAAATGAACTGTATTTGATGGTTGACCCATCCATCCATCATGTATTTGTTGAGAAGAATCTGAATGTCTGTTCACCAGCTCTGCTAGTGTTTTAATCACTGGTCAGTATTGTGTACTTTCAGTCTTCTAGCTTGTTTGTGTTCTGCTGTAGCTCTGCTGCATCTTTTCAAATGCTGTGATGTGTCACTCAGCGTGTACAGTATGTGCTGTTTGCCTTAGGCTCTACTGCAACTAAAACAACTTTTCTGACTGCAGTAGTTTTATCAACTGAAGTCAAATGTCAAGCAATTGAACATTTGTTGTTAATATTAACATTAACCACAAAACAAGGTGTTTTGTTTAATCTCTTTAAAAACATGTTCTAGACCTGCAACGATTAGTCGATTCATCAATTAGTTGTCAACTATTAGATTAATTACCAACTATTTTGATAATCGATTCATCGTTTTGAGTCATTTTTTAAGAAAAAGTGTCCAAGTTATCTGATTTCAGCTTCTCAAATGTGAATATTTTCTGGTTTCTTTAGTCCTCTATGACAGTAAACTGAACATCTTTGGGTTGTGGACAAAACAAGACATTTGAGGACGTCACCTTGAGCTTTGNCAGAGCGACTCGGGTAGAGTCACCAACCCAGGTCGTCAAATACTGACACTTTAGCCACGTTTCCACTAAACACTTCGGTATAATATGTCACAACTCGTGTTCGTGCACAGGACAAACTAACGCTGTGCGTTAGTCGCGCGAGTTTGAAGCAGCACTGAAGAGAGAGGTGTATTTGTTTACCTGTTGTGTTCAAATATCAACAAGCTTTCTCCAGAATCATAGACTACACCTTTAAAGTACGGACTAATGCCTACAATTTGGGTGAGTTGGAGATTTTTTTTTTTTTTAAACAGAAAAATATCAATTTTCAAAAATATCCGTATACAAGTAGACCAAATCTGGCAGTACATTTACATGCAGCTACCAGGACACATCTCAACCACAACTCAACAGATGTTGCTAAGTCCTATATGGTCTAGCGGTCAGGATTCCTGGTTTTCACCCAGGCGGCCCGGGTTCAACTCCCGGTATGGGAATGTTGCTTTTCAGATCCAATCTCAGTTCTGCTTCTACTCACCTATAGGCAGAAGCTCAAGCATTCAGCAGCTCCAACACTATCACAAAGACAGCTAGACAACAGCTCTTCTTCGTCTGCAGGCTGAGGAGGATCAACATGGACTCCAGGGTACTATGCAACTTCAACAGGTGCGCCATAGAGAGTATCTGGACTGGCTGCATCACTGCCTCTTATGGCAGTTGCATACATTTTATTTTACTGTGTTATATTTTATTTTATTTATTTTGTTAATTTATTTTTATTTTTTATTTATTTTATTATATATATTATATTCTTATATTTCAAAGTTGTGCTCTATTTTATGTCTTCTGTCTTAGATTCTCGCTTTTACTTGCTTGATTTTCTTTTTATACATATTGTTTGAGTATTGTTGGAGGGAGCCTAAAAAATTAAGAATTTTATTGCCAATGACTACTTCACTGTAATTGTTGTGCATATGAAGAATAAAGAACTTGAACTTTAACTTGAAGAAAACACTGCCCAAGATCAATATTAAAAAGATTGCATCTTTGGAAGATACCCACTTAATCTGGTAACTAAGACTGTTAAAGGCTCATATTAGCTTCAGCTTAACCTTAAAACACATGTCTACACAGAACGAGGACTGTAGCCTCTGTCCCCATTTCTAACAATAAGTATGGCATGTGAGAAGTCTATTGTAGACTTCAAAAATCCAAACCTATCATTTAAAACTAGAATACAGCCAGGATACTGACAAAAAGACATACATCTGCTGCTATTAGCATGTCGTGACTGAACCTGGATACGTCACATACCTCTGTTTCTATAAACACATGACATATTTAACAAGGATCAGTCACAGGCACACACACATCTACAGATCTGAACTCAGGTTTTGAGTGTCATCATGCTTTTGACAAAGTCCTTCAGTCCACTGTTTGCCCAGTGGTTAATCCATCAGAGCAGTAGGCTGCCTGATTCAGTTTTATTGCTCTAAATTAATAACTGAGATGGCAGGGTAAAGAATATTACCATCAGACCAAGTCATCTGTTTTCAAATTACCACAATTATTTATTATTACAAAATTAAATTAGTAGGCTGTGTTCAAGAGCTGCAATCAGACAGTGAGTCTGAGAGAAACACAGCAGATACAGATCAGACACACAGAGGCAGGCATGTTTGTTCGCTCACTTTTGGATATTGTTGAGGTCCAAGATGGTAGATGGTAGCATCATGTTTCTTTGAATACTCACAACACACTGATGTTGCAGCATAGATCAAATCAGTATTGTTCAGTTACATAGATGCAGAAGGGCTTGTAATAAACAAAAGCTATTTTTTTAATTTCTCAGTTGACTTCAGGCATTGAAAACAAATAAATTAAGTATTTGATAAAAAAAAATTCTTGCCAATTCTTATGCTTAATACTAAAAAAGTGTTAGTCAGCATCTCTGCAAGATGTTATAAGCCAGCTGCAGATTGGCAGACCAGACTGACATGCTGTACACTCCACAAGGAGACCATCCTCCTCACTCGAGTGTGTCACCTAATTGAACTTTAGCTGCATGAGAGGCATGAAGCTGAATCTCATTAAGGCAGCGAGCATGAAGGATAGATCTCTCTCATATCTGTGTTTTAATTGCCAGCTCTCCTTTATAATCAGATTAGCTGGAGAGAGCAGTGAAGAGCCAGATAAGACAAAGGAGTAATTGAATTAGAGGCCAGGCAAGAGGGAGCAGGAAGGAGAGGCAGAAGAGGCTGTTTGTGAGAGAAAGAAACAATATTACGCCAACTGGTTGTGAGCGACAATTCAAGAGTATTGGGGATTCGGAGAAAGAAAAGTCAAGTGGGTGAGAGATGTTCACTAATAGTCTCCCCTCTGATAACCACAGTGTATTGGCCAACTCATAGTCGTGCCAGGTTTGTGTGACAGCGTTGGCTGGAGTTTGGGCATCATTATTCTGTTTATTACAGGGTTATCGTTATGGCAACAGATCTGTCCACCTCTTGAGAAGATAGTGGTTATCAAACACACTCATCATGATGATGAAAGAATCGAGATTTCTGTTGTGGTATGACCGGTAAGCAAAATAAAGGCAGTTTTATCTGTATGGATGCAGGATGAGTGTCCATGCAGGCTCAGAATGAAAAGCTGGTACAGAGGCCTGCTTAGAGATGAAATGTTTCCACTGGAGGCACATGTACTCGCGTGGATCAGTGCATGTGTAGTATTCATGTGGGTACATTCGGAACTTGTGAACACATGACTGATGTAGCAGCCATCTTTGTATATATCACGGAGGGTTTCAACTTGGGTTTAGCTGAAATACGAATACACTGCTAGCATATGCACAGGTAATGTGATCTGAACAAATACGAAAAATATAAATACAAGGATGAAGGGGACATGCCCCACACTTTTCATTTTCCATTTTCACAGTTGGACTTCAAGTCAAGTCAATGTTGCACTTAATTGTGTACTCAATTGTGTAAATTCTAATCTCAGAATTATGACGTTGTGTCCAACAGCTTCTGTAACTTTCAGAAACCGACACTCCAATAAGCACACCCACTTTACGCCAGCTGAGAAAGTGGGCAGGGTTTGAGCTGCTCTCTCAAGCTCTTTTTTCCTTTCTCCATACAAATACTCTTTACTTTTTGTGTGTACAGTCGTGTGCAACTCCATGAATGACCTCAAAGAAAGACTGTATGAAAGTGTGAACCCTTATTCCCATTCTAAAATTCACTGTGTCAAGACCACAAAGACACACTAAAGACACAGAATTCCTGAAGAGAGTTCAGGGAGGCCATGGGATGCAGCCAAAGGAGACTGTGACAGCAGGTGTTTTGCACCACCTTCAAGTCTGGCCACTTGGACTGAATATAAACATTTTTGTTTTCAGATGTGGTCGGACGACACATCATACAAACTAGTTGGTTTTAAGCATACTGAATTCTTCCTCATACAGTCATGACAAAGGAGCACTGGGAGAAATCTCTGAAAACAAACAAAAGCCAGACATTAGCTGCAATAAATCAGTTAATGCAGGTTTAGATATATAGTAAATAAAGTAATAGTTGTTCACATACGCTTGAGGAATCCTGTTTATACACAATTAAACAATTCATTTTGCAAGTTATGAACACATCAGTTGAGAATAAGAAAAATTATGGCTAATCTGAGATAATTTTGGAAGTCTATATTAGTCCACTCTGTTGACAGTTTCCAAAAAAGGTGCAATTTGACTAATGATATCCAAGCATCCTTAAAGTTATAATCTTGAAGATTTTAATTTCATTATCTTTTGCGGCACCTATGGCATAAGCAGTAATTGCAGATGTGCTTTTTGGACCTCACTTCAGTTTTAGTTTCAATATTTATTTCCAACAGACTGCAACTGTTCTGATGGGAGTTTTTGTTTGAGTACCAACATGCTACACCAACTGGTGGCAAGGAAATTGCAGAGTGCAGTAATTATTACTCACTCAGCAGAAAACAGCTGTCTAACCACAGCCGACACTTATCAATTTTCTTTTCAAAGTCAAGAGCCAAGGTACTCCAGTCAGCTGGAAGGCCCAAACAGACATCTTGTCAGCTCCTTGTTTGGACAGATGTAGATGTAAACAAACAAAATTCAACTATAATTTTGAAAATAAAATGTCTAAGAGACTTTCTACTGCATATCCTGTCCCTATGAAGTTTGTCCTTCAACTAAAGTTTTGCACTCATATTCTCTGGGGCTTTAACACACTCTCTGTTAAAGGAATAGTTTCACATTTTAGGAAATATGCTTACTTCCCTTCCTTGCCAAGAGTTAGATGAGAAGATCGATACCACTCTCATGTCTGTCAATTAAAGATGTAGCTACAGCCAGGAGACAGTTAGCTTAGCTTAGCATAAAGACTGGAAACAAGGGGAAACAGCTAGCCTGCTTCTGTCCAAAGGTAAAAAGCTTACCAGCTTCTCTAAAACTCACAAATTAACACATTCTATGTCGTTTGTTTAATCTGTACAAAAACGTACTGTAACGGGTTATGTGCTGGACTATCTCTTGGCTCAGCACAGTAGCTTCATTGATTCTTCGCTGGTTGCCTGGCAACTTCACACTAACAACAAAACTCTTGCTGTGTCTGAATCACTTCCTCATACAGTCATTCATTCACTACCAGCTATATAATAGTTTACTCTATAGTAAAAGAAGTAAATCCAGATTTTGGAAATTTATGAATCATCATCATTTTGCATTACTGACAGGTGTAGAGTGGCACAAAGGTAATTTCACATCTAACTATAAATGGAAGGAGTCTCTGTCCTTCGATTATGTCGACAACCGTTCATCTGATTGACTTCACACTTGGCGGGTGTATTGCTGGGGACCCAAGGAAGTGCAGTGTCCAGTGTAAAGTTGTTTGGATGAGCGGTTCTCGAGAAAGCTGCAAGCAGCAATACTGGAGGCCAAGCAATTGGCCCGTTCCGAACAGGCATGCTTTGAACGGGATCTGTACTAGTCTATAAAATGCAATGCATTGCATTGTGGGATTGTTAGCAGAAAGCCAACACAACAATAAACATAATATACAATAGATAGTGGGTGATTTTGGATAAAACCCAAATGTGGTACTTACAGAAGGGCAGAACAGT
Source organism: Oplegnathus fasciatus (assembly GCA_003416845.1). Taxonomy (NCBI): domain Eukaryota; kingdom Metazoa; phylum Chordata; class Actinopteri; order Centrarchiformes; family Oplegnathidae; genus Oplegnathus; species Oplegnathus fasciatus. Next base: position 28,417 of record NTHP01000675.1, read on the forward strand.
TTACATATAATGATATACCAGTATTTCCCTAAATTGTATTTATCTGATTACATGTAAAGTTAATGTGTTAGTAGATAAAATGAGACAGTGAGACCTCTGGAAAGTGCCACAATCAGTGTATATGTAAAATTAAGAAATATTAAATGCTGCATTAATTGACATCACCTTATGAAGTGGCTCATTTACAATTGCTCATTTACACAACCAGCAGAGCAACATTATCATTAATTTGGAGTCATGTTTCTGTCCACCTGACAAGTCCAACATTCACTCTCCTTTTAGCTACATTTTCCTCTCCATTCACTCCTGAGGGAAATATCAGGCTCTTTAGCAGCTAAATGCTCCACTAGGTTCACCAGCTAGTCGCTGACTTTGTCTGTCTGCCATGTAGTGCTGGTCAGTCAGTGTACAGTGTATTTATCAGAGTTTTGTTGCTGAAAAAAGAGCTGGAAACAAGGTTAATGAGAGCAGACTTGTGGGCCAGAAAACCAAAAATAGTCATTTGGTCCATTATTTGTGTTAGAATATTAATTAGTGCAGCGTTAAGTTTTACATTTACTTATTACAAACATAGTAAAATATAGATAAACATAATCCATATGTATTCATACATATACAACATTGTATTAAAGGGATCCATGCAGACTTCTGAGCATATTAAAAGCTGGACAGCAAGTGATAGACAAGATAGAAAAAAGCAGAAAGAGAAAAAGTATGGAAGGCATGACAAAGGTCAAGCTCAGCACAGTGTACTTAACCTATGGCACAGTCCCTCATCCGCTGAGCCACTGGGGAGACCCCATCATTGTCAAGGGCTGCTTCAAAGAGAGCAGTCAGCAGGGCACAGAGGCTGCCCCTGGGCAAGCCCTGGCATAAAAAATCAAACGCACCCCAGCAGTGTGAGTAATCTCACGGCTAATGTCTAATATCTAATGGCCTTAATCAAAAGCCCCCGCGACGATCCTCTCAGAACTCTGTTGATAAATCACAGCGTTAATGAAAAATGGGCCGTATCACAGCACAGTGCTGGTAGGCTGCGGCACAGCCCCATTTGTTAAAGCGACTTCCTGCGGTTTTGGTGTCGGTTTAGTTTCCTTTCCACCTCTCTCTTTTCTATTTCCCTTGCCATCTCCCATTTGTATTAGCGTCTCCATCTCATTTGATTTAACCTCTATTTGTCATCTGTTTTAACTTCTCATTATTTTGTTTTGGCCTCTCATTTATTCACTAGCTTTCTGTGGTTTTCTTTCCTCTTCTTTTACGTCTCTGTTTCCCCATTACTCTCCTCCTCCTCTTCATCTTTCTCTCCCCACACACCCCCTTCCCTCGCTTTCATTTGCTAGCTAGCAACGTCCAGTTCTTTAATCTCAAATCTCCTTTTCCCTTCGTTTCGTCCTCTCATTTGTTCCCTCACACTGTTCAGTTGTTTCAACATCTCCGTCTCCCTGCCTCTCTTTGCCTCTCTGTCTAATTTGTTAACCAGAGGTGTCGTGTTGTGTTCTGTTCTGTGGTCTTGGTGGGTAGGCTGCATGGTGAACAGAGCTGCTGTGAGGAGGTAATTAACCGCTCCTCATTTAGACAACAGGGTCAATCAGCGAGACAGAATGACTACATGTGGGCTGGAATGCCAATTGTACAGGCCTCCAGCACACACACACACACACACACACACACACACACAC
>NTHP01000675.1:30126-45042 GCA_003416845.1 Oplegnathus fasciatus
TGCCTACTCAAACGCCCTTCACAGGAAAAAAAAAACAGAAGATGTCTACATTCATGCTGATGATGCATAGATTTTTCTTAGTTTGTGATGAGAAAATTTTGCCAGTGTTTTTTTTTTTCTAAATCAAATTTAAGACTACACTTGGCAACTAAGCACATTAGCAGCTCCACATGGCAGCAGCTGGTAACTGTTTGAAAATAGCTTGAACTGCAATTCCCAGAAATCCTGTGAGGCGACGTCAATAAGTTACACTCTGATTTACAAACCCGGGCAATCTGTGATGTTTTTTGCCAAAAGATACCACAGGGAAGGGAGAAGAGAAAAGAGATGGGGGGGGGGTCCAGCTTTTCTCTGGACAGAGCCAAAATGTGCATTTGTTTTGTAAAGCAGTGGGAGCACAGAATGGTGGGGAGTATGGGGTCCACTCCTGGATGTTTTCTTTTCTTTGCCGTTTTGTCTTTAGTAAACTGTCTGCAGTGAAGAAAGACTCAAGAGACCTGTATGAAAAGGAGAGAGGAGAATAATATGCAAACATGTGCTAACACAATCCCATTATTATTGAAATCAATGCTGCACAACATCTGCCAACACACACATTTTTATTTGGTTTTATTTTATTATGTTATGTTCTAATATGTGTGTGTTTGGTTTTAATGTAATTATATTGTGTTTGGTATAATTTTAATATTGCTTTAATTAGTGGGTGGAGATCATTACTGCAACCATATCATGTATGTAGTGTAAGAGTAAGCATTTGTACATACTCGATGTATTTTTTCATTTTGTTACGCCAACCTGGAGAATCATTTTCTGATTTGGCTCTTCACGACTTTTCTTGGTTCAGGACTCAAAATGTGAAAATACAAACAAGTCATTTTGTTTGAGTGTTAGTGACGTTGTGAAAAATGTGTTCATGATCTCCAATTCCAACTCTGACCACTACAAAACATTGTTTGTTCGGTATTTTTTGTTTGTTTTTTTACATTATCTATTAAACCTACATGTCCACCATCATATTTTATCTAATACCACAACAATGTACTTTCTCTGTCCATGGATGTATTGTAGGAACTGGATGCTGGACTGAAATATGGCGCCTATTTATTTGAACCAAAACTGCTTGCCCAGTGCATGAGAGTGCTTTGCTCTCCAGCTCCACCTCTTCGACCCAGGCCAACCCATAAAGACAACCTTCCTGATAGAAAAATTCATTATACAAAGAGTAGTAATTGATCTTTTTTGCAGCTTGAGGTCAACAGTTATTGGGAGTCTGTGGGAAAAATATTTTTTGCTGTCTGACTGCTCAGCTTCTCCACTAACCTTTGACCCAGGCTTCGCTATCCCAGTTAACTAATTTCAAATCACTCAGCCAATCACATGAAAAATAGGGAGTTGGAAAATGGGCCAACAGACAATATCAATTTGGTGTTTTGTATGATCTCCACCAGATTCCCTGCTGTTCAGCAGATATTTTTGGATTTTACTTTTACATTCTAACTTGTCACCTTCTGCATGAGTAAAGCTTCCAGTTTTCATAACACCACCAGAATTTCATTTGGGAAAATGGTAATGGGTCAAGAGTGTTGCCTGAATGTAAATTTAGTACTTACAGTTTACAGAGTAATATGTAACACAAACCCGTTTCAAGCCTTAACAAATTTCTTCTTCTACATTTTCAGTCTCAGCCTTGATTGAATAATAATAAAAATATTTGCTTTCAGTGGAATTGTACTATAAAAGAGCAGTGCATACCGACAGTACATGCAGTTAGGTACACAATGCTAGAGGTCTAGCATAGGTGCCTCGATTATATAGACCAGGCTCGGGTCGGATTCTGGCTCATTTAACTTCTCTCCTTTCATTGTGCCCATATAAGCGCAGAGCACATAGGCCACTGTATGAAATATTGTTATACTGATTATATTATAAACATTATACATGCAAGTTGACCATGCAGAGCATCGGGGAGAAGTTGGAGCGCGGGGAGTTCATGAAAGTTCCTAATGCTTCTGGAAAAGCTGCATTTTGGATTTTTGATGTGTTTATTGCCACTTCAAACAACGAAGTTATTAACATCAAAGAAAGGTAGGCCAGAAAACTTTATTTACTTATTTGCTGCTGGATCATGTAGCTTGGCTATATTCTACTGCATGCTTATGCATCTCATTCTCTGTAATGGACAGTTAAGTATTTGAGGGCATGATTGTGTAAATTTACCTCTTAGTACTGTGTGTGTGTGTGTGTGTGTGTGTGTGTGTGTTTTTGCGTGTATCAGAGAGAGCGCACGTCAGAGAGAGCACGCATCAGAGATAGCTTAAAGTGATATTGGTCTCGGTCTCTGGCCAGGCTCGGGCTGAAAGACTGCAGACTTTGTCGGGCTGGGGCCGGGCTAGGGCTTGAACACCACGGGCCAGGCTAGGGCTGGGCTTTTTGGCCCGTGCAGGGCTCTAACGCATGCACAAAGCGCACACACACAGTGTGTCCATGGTAGAATGTACACACAAAGTGTGTGGTGTATGGGCACATTTATACTGTATAATTACAGACACACATGAACACACACAAGCCTTGAAAATGACAAGGGCCCGCGGATCAGCACACACTAACGAAAGCAATATTGCTCATCCAAGCACCATAAACACATTCTTTAAGGTGATTCCACAATTTTAGCTGCAGCCTCGTCTTCAAAAGAAATCACTAACCCATAAACACACACACACATACACACACACACAACATTGTTCCACTAAGTAAAGCAGCTGAACACATGAAGCTTTGGGCAGATAGGTTTGTAGGTATAAAGCACAACAAAGACAAATAAAACTGAGAGATTCATAATATTATTGTTATTTAATTTACATCAACTTGTGCAAATTTGCTTCCTCTTTGACCTCCAGTGTTTTTCTGTTCATCAGTTTTAAGCAATAACAATATGTGAACAGTTTTTATATCTACTCTATGTGTCTGGGACTGGAGTTGCTCAGTTCCTTTTTAATTGTCACGCAAGCCGGCAGATTGGAGCTATTTGATTCAGGTGAGATGAAAAATCACTGTGACATTTACAAGAACTAATAAACTTCAGTGCAGCAGTGAAATTGGACAGAAAAGACAGACAAAATAATGTGCACCAGTAACATCCATCAATGAAAGAAAAATGGCTGAAATGTTATGATGTGCAATAATTCAATATGGTCTTCTACAGTGAATACATACAGTAAGTATGCATGTAAATGCATGATATAAAACTGCGTTGTGTTTTGTAGTGCAAACATTGGACTGCATTTTACCCCAAGATGTATCAGCAAAGACATAAATAAACATCAATACATGCTGATCATCACCGACTTACCCTCCAAGGAATCTTTCTATAATCAAAAGCCCCCTAAAATGTGCGCTGGGCTTGTGTGAATCATCCCAGCACTCATACTGGCCACACTGTGCTCTGTGTCTGAACTGCATAACAAAGACAAACATTTTCAAGTCTTTGCAGAGCAGAAAATAAAAGGACATCTGTGCCAACAGCTAATGGTTTCAAGCAGAGAGGTAAGAAAAAATATTGTGAATTTAGTCCAAGAAATAAAACACTGATGCTTTCAATAGAATGTCTGCACTAAAAAAAGTACAACTGAATGTTTGTCGAAAAGCGTCATGTGGCAGACCCAAAAATAGGCAGCATATGACTATTACCCTCCAATTCCAGAGCAATCTTAAGATCAGACCTTTTATCTTAGCCGCTCTCAAACTGATCGGCCACAGTGCCAAGTGCTGGATCTCGACTCCTTTAAATGGAATTCCCTGATGTACTGATTTGAGATACACAGCACAATAGAGGATCACAGATGTTATAAACAAGCTGACCTGAACTCATTCTGCCCTGCCATAACACCAAGACCTCCAGAGAATGTGGTATATTTCATATCTGATGTACTTAAAGGACCTATTCAACCGACAATAGAAGTGTCATTTACCTCCATGTTAGTTGAAACCTTTGTGGTGGCTTAAAGTGACAGACAAAAAGAGCATTCGATGTATCAGCTTCTCCAGCCTTTTATTAATGTCGGTAGTTTAGCAGTTGAAATTAAAATGACCTAGCAATGCAGCATTATCCTAGGTAAGGAAATAATGACTTGGTCTTGTACAGCTTGGCAGCTAAAATGAACAGCCTTGATTGGCAGTTTATAACCTCCAAACCAATAGAACAGTAACTGCATTCCATGCAGTTATTGGGGAAAACTAACCTAGCTAACAGGCTATGTAAGCAGGAGGTCCTACAAACTTGTGATTGCAACCACTGTTCAAATTGGGAGCGATTGGGGGGTGTATGCAAATCAAATGAGCTTGCCAAAGGAAGACCAGATTGGTGCATTGCTTCCCATTGGATTTACCTACAAAAAGAGTTTTCCAGAGTGGAAATGTTTGTATTTGAAATGTTACCTTGTCATAATAACTTGAATGCGTTTATTCTGAAAATGCTGACAGAGTAGCACAGTGAAAGTCAGAATGTACAGAATAAACAGTTCAGACATTACATGAGATTACATGGAGTCTTGAATGACATTTACTCAGATGACTTTTCCTGCCATAATCCCAAGATTAGGGCCACATATTCCAAGTGCATGGAGAAAAGGATGGCAATGGTGGGATTTGAACCCACGCCTCCATAGAGACTGGAGCCTTAATCCAGTGCCTTAGAGCACTCGACCCCACCACCTCACATTGTGAGGTGTCATTTGCTTCCACCCGTGGTATTTCTAAGAGAAAAACCTCAAATGACCTGATTCTTAACAGTCATTGTCCCCAGCGACATCAACAAGGCAAAGTGCTGCCATCCACTGCTATTAAGCAGCTGTTTCACACTTGTCTCTTCTTCGGGGAGTAGTATTTCTGAATCATGGAAACTCAAAATTTCACCTTTGGCCAAAACTGATACCCAGCTTATGATCACTGAAACTTGTTGCCTCTCCATTTTTGGTCAAACAGTTTGCAGCATCCAACATTAGCAAACTCTAATACATATGAAATAATACAATGGCCCCCTATTTGTCTGAAAAAAAGTGGGTATAGATGGACAAGATGGAGATGGCATGGAGCCCAGCTGGTTTACAGTATTTTCCATTAAAAAAAGGATGTTTTCAATCCATCGACCTCTGGGTTATGGGCCCAGCACACTCCAGCTGTGGAGCTCTGCTCTCAGTTGCAATTGGCAGGGCATACACTCGCAATTTGTGATTTTAAAAGAATTTCTTAGGGAAATTCCTTGGGAGTATATGCTAAATCAAATGGACTTGCAAAAAGGAAGACCAAATTGACAAACTCTATTCCTAGGTAAATCTACTGGGAAGAAATGGTAAATAAGATTTACCTTTGATCACCACTGATATCCAGTTCATGATCACATGATCACAAACATGTTGCCACTCCATTTCTAGTCAAGCAGTTTGCAGTGTCCAACATCTGCCAACTCTAATACATATGAAAGCCCCTAAAGGCACATTGCAATCACCTTTGCACTTGCATGTGCTGACAGTTTCACATGAATGGTCAAGAATAAAAGTCTGATTGGCACCAGTGGGATTCAAACCCCAACTCCTAACAGATTGGAGCCTTAATCCAGCATCTCAGATCACTCTTCCATGCTACCAGAATATACAGTTAAACCATTATGTGAGACATTTTTTTTGAATTTTGAATTAATTTGTTCAGATGAGTTTGCCCAGTTTCCTGCCATAATATTGAGTTGGTGACCAGACATTCCACATCAAGTTTACAGGAGTGGAGTTAGTCATGACAAGGAGAAATGATTAGGAGAAAACTGGTATAAAATAGGAAAAATGTCAAGACTAGTTGCCAAGATGTGAAATGTTCCTCCTAAATGGGTGGGAGGCTGAAGTGCACTAACTGCTATGGAGCTTGGCAAACGTCTGTGAGGAGAACTGGATGGTTTTCAGCCTGACACTGATTTCCATCTGTAGGTCCTGGCACATTTATCATCCCTTTTTGTCTCAATTTAATCCTCACCCTGTGTTTTTTGTGCATAGAGTTCTTTCTGTCTAAATAATGGCCTCAGTGTAGCCCAGTGTAGCTGTCTGTTGGATTTCTTCACAGCATGAAAATGTTTATACTTTCCAAATACTGTGCAAGTTAAAACATCCTTTGTGGCACAAAGCAACAGCATTTCTGGGATGAGTAGTCTTTATTTTGACTAACAAAAAATACCAATGCGTCTTAACAGGTGTATATAAAACAAGTCACGTGGCCTTAGCATAGAAACAATTAATTTTAGCACACTATATGCTATGAGAAAGCACTGGCAACCTGTCCATGCTCTAACCCGGCTGTTGCCCAATGCATGCTGGGATAGGCTCCAGCTGCCTGCACCTTTGAATAGGATAAGTGGTTTAAAAAATGGATGGATAGAAGTTTCTTTCTTTGAAAAAGTTTTGGGTAACTTCTGCAGCTGCATTTAAAGCCGCTCTATACTTACACTGTAGAGAGATGGACATCAGAGGAAGCAGGAGGTCTGAGCTCTGTGGCCTTAAATTTGGAGTCTCACTTGTGAGACAGATTTTCATCTACAGTTGTTGGAAGAGGAATAATAACTTTTCCTCTAAAGCTCAGCTCGCATTGCTCTGCTAAACTCATATAGGCTGTGAGAAGCTGCAAAGGGCACTCCAGGGAGGAGATTAGTCATTGTCAAAGATCTGTGATTTAAAACGCTGAAGTAGAATATTTCCTTGAATATAAAGCAGTGGCCATCCTACTCCAAACAATACCATTAATACTGGTTCCAAAGGTGAGTGGTCTTAATGCACTTTCATAGGCTTTTCTACCACACTGTGAGAAGTACAGTATATGGGAAAAACACTGCAGGAATTTGTTTATTTCAAAGCTGCTGCCTGAAAAGGTTGTCCATGTAAAACTATTAATGCAGAAACACAGAAGTAGGATGATCATCATAGCTGAATTACTGAATTTATGCTTCACTGACCTATGTTCTCTTTCTATCAAACCAAGCAGTAAACAATGACAGATCTGAGGTGGGGATTAATGGTTATGACCTACAATTGACATTGCCTTATTGCTCCTCCAGCGTTGAATACCCAAAGGTAAAAGAGGTAGCACACACACAGATCTTCAAGACAAAGTTGACTAATCTCAATTTCACCAATTTATTCTGGCCATGCCAACAAACATGCTAACGTTTCAGCCTAGTGGCCTTCATCAAAGCCTTATCACCTTTTACCTGGTGTTCAGTCTTTTCAAACATTAGAAGAACCAATGGGGGATTTCACCAAAAACATCTTAATAAAATGTGATCCCAGTCAGTAGGCAGCCTGCTTACTAGGACTCACCCGCATCTACCACGGTGCCAGTGAAGCCATTTTTCTCATTTCTATTTTTACACAATGTACATAATAATGTTGCAAGAGGCATGCTGTCAAAATAGTTTAAAATGGACCTCACTGCATCCAAGAGATGTGAGTTGTGTGCGTCCCTGAAGAATTGTAACTATTATTAAGGATATTTATGGCCTGTTGGTTTATTTTACTGATACTGTTAGCTTCTTTCACATCCGCTAAGCTCATTCACATTCCATGTGGCTCATGGCAGCAGCTATCTGCCAAGACTGTTGGAACGGAAGTCTGTTTGCTTTGCAAATTAAAGTGAGGCTATATAACTTTTGAAAGTTAAGAACTAACACCTCTTACAGAATTTATAACCAATAAAATATACTGCTCACTTCAGCACACTCAGGGGTTTTGCTGCTACAGCTTTACTTGGTCTGGTATGACCAGTAGCTTATGGCGGCTAAAGTCAGCTAATATTAGCAAATGCGGCGATCACGTGGGTGCTCCGAAAAGCACACACTGAAAAGGTGGAGAAAGGCCGATCAAAAAATATATGAATAAATAAATAAAATAAATAAAACTGCATCTTTAAAAAAACTGCACATATTCATTCTATTATTACTATTATTGGTGAACGTTTTACCTATAAATCGCATTGTCCAATTAAAATTGTTACAGCTCTGTAGCTTACATCATGGTAATTACTAAAGCAAGCGCAATAAAAGTGGTTTTGTGACAATCACCACCATGGTGGTATTCACTTAATTTGTTTCCTCAACAGTCCCCCAACAGTTTCCTCTCTCACCTCCAGAAGCCAATATATACCTGGAGTTTACATATGCACAAATATATCAGGTAGCCACTGACTATATTGTCATTGTCCATAATAACTCCACCACTCTACTTGTTGTGTATATTTAATTTAGACACATAAACAATCCACAGTGTTTTAGTTGTTGAAAGTAATAAAATCATTCACTAATTTGCATAATGAATTATCCATTGTTCCCTCTAAAAGCCTCTTCCTTCCTCATTATTATTCTACAATAATTAACATAAAAACCAAGGAGCCCTCATTTGAAGAAAATTAAAATGAATCCACCTCACCTGACTAATCACTGATTGTCTGTGTATGTATCCTGTTTGGCTAATTTTTGCATTTATTGACATTGGAAGGCTGTTGTCACAGCAGTGATTTATAATCTGGCAATCTAAGAGTAAAGATCATTTTCAGCTGGGGATCAGAAAAAAAGACCTAATCTATGTTTGTGGCTGCTGGGACAACGACCGATTGACTCTCTGTATAATCTACAGAGGCCTGTCAGCAACATCACAACATGCCTCTGCTGAATTCAAAGCCCTTACCAGAAAGGATTTGTTCAAATTTAAAACTAATCACCCGTCACTAAGCAAAAGCACTGAGCATTACTGAGCATCACTAGCATGGAAACCGTAGAAAACTGCACTGACCAGACTGTAAATCAATGGCTCTGACTCACAAAAAAAGGCATTTATTACCATCTGTAGATATTGGCACTGATTTCGTTTCTCTTTTCTCTGGCCTGACCAGAATTATTCCTCTGCATGACTATGTTGTCTGGCCCAAAAGGGAGATCGCTCCCTCCTCTTTTTCTCTCCCACTTTCACTCTGTAGTTCTGATGAATGATTTTTCTCTGTTCACAACCGTGCATTACCAAGTGCCAGCACCAAAATAAATCTAAGCCAGATTTTCAGTGCGTCATTAACCTCAAATAAGCATCAATATGGTATAATTATGGAAACATGAAAAAGCTAAAATTAAACACTGGAAACTTGAATATATTTACAGAAACATTTCACATATCAGTAACCATAAATACCAAGAAATCATTTCTGTTTTTCATTGTTGTAATTGGTGTAATTGTTTCTCATTATCATACTGGCCCTGAAGAGATCCCTCCATGGCACGAGTCCAATGTAAGAGATGGACTCCACAATCTTCGATCCCTGCAAAAGTGCGTTCCCAAATCCAATCTACTCCAAAGCTCCTTCAGCCTAAGTTAGAAATAATGGTAACTTTGGAAAATAACTGTAACTTTGGAAAATAGCCACTTGACTTATTGCTAACTCAGACTGAGCCCTTCTATTAGCTTCATGTGAACTTTAAAATTTACTTTCGCACAGAATAAGGACTGTGAATGTGGTCCCCCATATTTTACAGTGTAGTCACACTGGGAAGGATCTCTTCACAGACAGTATGGGCAGGAGAATTGATTACAGAATCACGTCAAGGTTTTAACTGTTAATTGTAACATGACACATTTTAATTCAGCCATATGGATATGCTAATATGATCCTCTGGAAGAGAGTTTGCTACTGACTGGCCCTGAGCTCACAAACTCCCCGGCTGAGCCTGAGATGCGCAACATTGAATGAACATGAACACACAGAGTGGAATCTCCTGAAAACACACCTAAATGCTAATGCTGGACAAGGAGGAGGTTAAATTGCAAACCTTCTCTCAGAAGTGCAGAAGTGTCAAGGGGCAGTTTAAGCGTGGGGGTATGTAGAATGAGCAGCACACGTTATTATATGGACCGCCTATGACCTACTGTAGGTCATAAATATATAATTGGGTGGTACGTGGAACATGTGACAATCTGAATCACTTTTAGAATCAGAGTACAAGTGAGACATTTGGCCAATTTCTAATTTCAAAGTTTGAAAACTCACAGTGCTTAACAATACATCAACCCTGCTCTCCAACACACAAGTGCACTTACGCACTCTGTTCTCCCCTTAAATAACTCTCTTCTATTATCGTCTGCTCCGTTTTTCTCTTAACTTTTAAAACCCCTCATTAACTTGAGATGGTCTCCTAAATCCTCCATGATAGAGAGGAATATATTCCCTGCTTTCAACTTATCCTCAGGGATGAGATGGAGAGAATGGTCGGACAGCTGGATGGACGGATTGGGTGAATTAGTAGAGGCCACAAAGTTTTATATCTCTCTTGTGGACGACAGATTGAGTGAATGGATGGATGGATGGATAGATGAGGAGAGACAGGGACTGAAGTGAGGGGGCGGGAGTCTGCTGAATGAGTGATTGGATAAGAGGTGGATGATAGAGGGTAGTACAAAAGAGGAGTAAGAGGGAAGTCCATAATGTTCATTTTCATCTTTAATACTGTACTATGCGGTAGGATTTTGATGTGATAATGAAAGTCTGTAAATCAGTATTAGGTGCAGTGTGTGGAAATGTGTGTAAAATTAGTGTCTCAGCACTAGTGCAATATTAAAGTGAAACTATGTAACTTTTAAATGTACAAAAAGCACATTCTTTCTCATGGCTTGGACCACTTTCTACTGTAGATGTGTCGGCTGAAAGTATCGTCACATCCGTGTTCCCAAGCAACAAGCCGTAATCAAAAGTTCTAGGGGGAAAGCAAAGACACACACCACAGCAGTGGGTGGCTGTAGGGCGTCACTTCCACTTGCCAGCCGCCAAAAAGACCAAGAAAGAAGGTGACCACAACAAACATGTCGGAGGAAATGCAACAGCCACCATCCACCAGTGCGTTACAAGTAAAAAGAAAAGAGTAAGATAGGAAGAAGGTGAGCAGGCCAAAAAAGTGAAAAATGGCTGAGTAAGACAAGAATAACACCTGGAGCAACAATAAAGTAATGGGAAGAAGTGAAGCAGCAGCTGGGTTTCCAAACAGAATCAGATATGGCATCTGCCTTGCTCAACTGGTTATGTAACCTCAACCACTGGTTTCGGCTATACATGATTATGCTGAAGTGGCAGTTTCGTGTGGGGATTACATTTTTCTGTAATTACTGTTTGTGGCCGTCATTCAAAATCCGAACTTTAGGAGGCTGCTACAAAGTAAATGTTAAGAGTATGTTTTATTTAGAGGAAGCGTAGGTAACACTAAGTTACACAAACCACCTCTTTGTCAAGCACACCCGCGTTTATTTGTGCCATAATGTCACCACTAATAGTAACCAAACGTATTTCCAGACGCATCCCAATTGCTTTCACTTATTTATCACCTTAGCTCTCGTTAACAGAGCTAAGTTACATACTAGCGGCCATCAGATTGACTATTCTGCGGTTTGAGAAGATGATGTGGATTGTAACGTTAGCAGGACATATTCACATATTGGGTAACTCACTAACTGCCTGTTGCCATGGCTTGAGTTGTCATTCCTGCCGAGGAGGGACCCTTACCTGTTGCTAGTCACTCGGTCAGTGAGCTTGTTAGATCAGATCAGCCATATGCACGACAAGCTGTTTCACGACAGTAAAACGAGTCTTTTCACCTCACTTGAAGATGTTTCCTTTTCTCTCCACCCCAGCCTTGTCTCGAAGTCTGTTGCCGTTCCAATGGTGTTTTCCTCCCATTAGAATAATAACTACCACATGTGGCAGCAGAGGCCGCTGTTGCTGCTGCTCAGCAAAAGCTACCTAGCCTCGCTTTGAATTACACTCGCCTGTGCTCTTAAACATGATCTCACACAAAAAACACACCACAGTTCACACTCCAGCACATTTAGTTCATTCCACCCAAACTCAGTAACAAAACCACATCACAGTGCAGACGGCACATATTACACTTTCACATCACACATCTGGGAGGTTTACCAGTCATCCAGTGTAGGAGGAACAAAGAGTCGATATCACATACTTTTGGACGAGCAGGCATCATATCGAGCAGATCCATGAATCAACATCTAACCTTCACCAGCTTTGCTCTCACAAGCACAGCCTGTGTTTTGCTTTGGGCAGTCGACCGCTCTGGGAGATGCAATGAGAGAAATGGGTAACAGAAACAATAACATCATAGTTGAGAGCTCTCACTGAAATCTCTCCCTGCGTTAAGGATTAGGATTAAGTTTGGAAGAAATTGACGTATAGGTCAATTTTACAGGTAGAGGAAAATTCGACCATAACATCCAATGTTGTAGAACATCAATCAGTGACGTTCATTGCACTTCAGTAATGATTTTGTGATAGATTGGTGCTGTTTACTTGTTCTGTTGCACGCACTTCTCTCTCAAAATTACTTTCTCAACCCAACATATCCTGCAGCTGCATTGAATTCTAGTCTGCTGAGACTCCTTTTGGAAGGGAAATTAGTATATTTGCCTCTTCTCTGAAGTATTTCTCTTTGTATTTTCCATATTGAGAAACTTCTCAAACCACCCTGCATTGTTAATCCGTTCTTCAGTATATTCGAAACTAGGCCTGCAATCAATGATTATTCTCATTACTGATTAATCTGCCAATTATTTAGTCGATTAATCTATTAATTGTTCGATCTATAAAATATTAAAAATGGCTAAAAATGCCTGAAGCAATTGACCCAAGGTATCTTCACACTGCATGTTCTGTTTGATAAACAGTCTGAAACCAAAATATATTGGATTTACTATTAAATAAAAGGCAAAATACAAGCATTTTTTTCATTGGAGAAACTGGAACAGGAACATATTTGGTGTTTTTATTAGAAAAATTTGTTAATTAATTATTAAAATTGTTGCTGATTAAATTGATTAGTTGATTAATTATTTCAGCTTTTCCCTTAACACTGATAGTTTCTCCATAACATTGCTTACATGATTACCTCCATATTACGCCAAAGTTCTATGGTAGTAGAGTATTAAGCAACAGCAGAAAGTGGATTATTCTGCAGTAGTATTGTGAGAGGGGCTGCTGTGGTAGAGGTGGTAGAGTTAGTCGGCCATTAATTGGTGGGTTGATGCTTCTAGGTCACAAATATTGTGTCATTTTTAAAAAGGCAAAATACTTTCCGAAAACAAACGGGCCCTGTAGTCTTTAGCAAATGTCACTTAAATAGGAATGAATTATTTATTTTGGTGGTACTATATTCAGCGGTGGATTAATACTAGATGGATTTTACTCTAGTGAGTATTTCTAGCAGCGGGACGGAGTATGTGGGATTGATTCAAAATAAACTACAGTGTGTGTATTCATGGCGATATGTCATCCATCGCTTGTGGCTTGCTGTGGCTTGTTGGTGTGTTCTTAATAGTTTTTGGATAACAGTGGAGCTCTATGGCAGAGAGGAATAAGATATTTCAAGCCACTTGTTAGAGGGATCAGTTCATTGCTAGTTTTGGTATTTTCATGGAAAAATGTGTGAGTACAGTGAGAATAATATAGAATATCACCGTAGTTTAATGGTGGGTTATTCCTTCAACTTTGACCCCACCAAAATGTGCCCGGTATTGCACAGTATTGGAATTAGCTGCTAAGTGTTTTAGGGTGGCTTCTTTCTTAAAGTGATGGGAACCTCCACAATCATGTATTGTATGTGTCTCCAGTAAATCACTGCATGTGGTCCTGGTAACATGCTAACACTTAACATACATATTGAGTGATAATGTTTTCTTTATTTCTTAGTTTCTCCCTGTTCGTCTGTGTGTTCTGACAGATTCTTGTGACTACAACCACCCAAGACCAGTAAATGACAGAAGCTTCAGCCTCACACTGCGGGTTCCCTTATGGTGGAGGTAATCTGATTCACAACATATTACAACTTGTTCATGCTTCCGTACATGAAGCTTTTATTGATACTCCACATGTTATGTGAGACAGAAATATTTTCAAGGAGCTTGATTAATGACCTCATGTTGAGGGTGACCATCATTTCCCTCCTCTCCCTGAGTTTATTAACAGCAGATCACCTCCCATTTCACTGCATTGCTGCCCTTTACTTTCCCTCTTTTCTTGCTATTTGTAAGGTGTTGAGCATAGCCCTCAATGTCAAGGGTGTGAGAAAAGGCCAAAGGCAACTAAAAGGTGTCCGCTTAACCATTACATATACTGCTGGATAGTGAGGCAGTAATGTGAGGGATCATTACACAAACCGATGAATTACCTCGGCGTCAAGTGGTGCCTTCACACTAAGACAGAAACTCACATCTGAGCAAAGTGAGTTTTGAAAGAAAGAAATAACTCAAATTGATATCGATCACTGAATCTAACTTTCAACTCTTTTCACTCAGGCTTTGCCTTTGTGATCTCCTTGCGTCTATGAGAGCTTCTAATGTGCCCTGTATAACGCTGTTGTTATGGATGTTTGTAGTTTTAATGCCCTTGATTGTTTCATCATTCTTTAACAAGCACAATATAATTTCAGCAACCACACTAATAAATTGACTACACATCTGTAAAGCACTTCTGATGGTGACAAAATGTATATAGTATTTACCTTTTCAATGAGAGGTCATGCTACATGCCCTCTGCTATATCTGCTATAATATATAAAAAACAAACAAACATGTAAGTTACAGATATGTCACAGAACCCCCCCCCCCAGTTGTAATAATGATTTATAAGTGTCCAAATTTCAATGTGCTCCTCACCATAGATAAGACGATTGGGACATCATCACTGCTTAGTGCACAAGGAATTGTATTTTTGCAGGCCTCTCTGCTTGCACAGAACCCTCTCTGCACACATACTGTTGTGTGTCTGCTGTGCACTCATTTCACGAGTACTCAGTTTTGATCAGCAAGCTCTCTTTACTTATGAAACAAAATGGTTGTGGTAATT
>NTHP01000675.1:48471-75456 GCA_003416845.1 Oplegnathus fasciatus
TCAAACCTGTTCAGACTGATACTGAAGCTTTCAGTAAACATTTTACATGGAAATGGCTGAACTGCAAAGTGGTAAGTTACTGCAAGGGACAACAACTTTTTGGAATTTGTAAGTAGGGGAAGACTTTCACATCTCTCCTCCTGTGCGCTAAAGGTCAAACTCTACAGTGACTATCTCTGTAGGATGACATTTTCACAGATAAAAACAAAATCAAAGCATAGGACCTGCCTCACCTAACTGACAGACACCTTGCCGGCTGCGTAAGGATCACTCTGATGCTTGTCATATCAGATGTTTGGGGTAAATAGTTCCATGGCGTTGCATTTTATAAATTACAATCATTAGAGGATAAAATACTCTTATTTTATATATTTATATTATGTTATATATTTTTGTTATTGTCAATGAATCCCATGAAAAGACCAAAACCTACAATGTGTTAGTCCATCTTTCAATACTTTCCAACTTTCAAGGGGAATGAATGAAGAGTTATAATGCTTGCTATTTGTAAGGTGTTGAGCATAGCCCTCAATGTCAAGGGTGTGAGAAAAGGCCAAAGGCAACTAAAAGGTGTCTGCTTAACCATTACATATACTGCTGGATAGTGAGGCAGTAATGTGAGGGATCATTATTACAAACCGATGAATTACCTCGGCGTCAGGTGGTGCCTTCACACTAAGACAGAAACTCACATCTGAGCAAAGTGAGTTTTGAAAGAAAGAAATAACTCGAATTAATATCGATCACAGAATCTAACTTTCAACTCTTTTCACTCAGACTTTGCCTTTGTAATCTCCTTGCGTCTATGAGAGCTTCTAATGATGCCCTGTATAACGCTGTTGTTATGGATGTTTGTAGTTTTAATGCCCTTGATTGTTTCATCATTCAGTATTTTCCAATGACTGTAACGAGCACAATATAATTTCAGCAACCACGCTCATAAATCAACTATACATCTGTAAAGCACTTCTGATGATGACAAAATGTATATAGTATTTACCTTTTCAATGAGAGGTCATGCTACATGCTCTCTGCTCTTCTACAGAAAAGTCAAGGGGTGTTGATACAGTAGCTAATTTTAATATGAAGAGACATGTTGTCCACCACCACCAACTGCGACCTCAAAAAGGAAAGTTGAAGCAATTCCTCTGACACTGTTTCATCAAATACTGCACAAAGACAGGAACATACATGTTAACTCACATAGTGTCATATTGTTAAACCATCATGTACATTTAATGCTAAATGTTATGTTTTGTGGAGTTTATGTGAACACATACCTCCTGCATCCAAAAATCCGTCCCTATATTTACTTTCTACCATTTTTCTGTAACATTCCATCATAAAGAGCTCCCAAAATGACAATGATAGAATGAAAAATGTGGTATGCAGAGCATGTGCAGGACCCTATGCACTGAATCCCACAATTCATTGCTTTGACTTTTCTCCTGATATAAAAAAAAAACATGTAAATTACAGATATGTCACAGAACACCACCAATGGTAATAATGATTTATAAATGTCCAAATTTCAATGTGCTCCTCACCATAGATGAGACAATTGGGAGACCAAGAGTTTTTATAGTTATTTTATAAAGGTTTTGTAGTGTTTCGACTGTATTTGTGACTTTTAACACTCACATAGGTTTTAAATTGTATCCTTGTTTTTGTGATGGTATTTTGTGACTGGGTGATGAGTTTTCCCGTCAATGTTATATTGTGCTGCATACTTTTATTGCAACGTGTGTTAAAAGTGCGGCATCCTTCCATGTGCCTAGCTGTCATTGGATAACTGACAAAGATTCAGCTTTCTTGTAGAGTTTATAGACTGTAGTTTTTACACATTCTGTATAACACCCTGACCCAGGCCCACGCTGGTGAAATAAGGACGATTCTTTCGGTTAGTCATCTAGTGTTACTGCGTTGTTTTATCACATTTGGTGCTTTGTCACTTGAGCACCTAGTTGGTTGGTGAGGCAGCGGCAGCACACTCTCCCTACTCTCCCCTTCCAGTCTGTCTGAGGCTCTCTTTCACTGTTTCCTACTAAAGATGTAAGTCTTTAAAAACGGGTCACAAATATATAATTAATTTTTTTTAAAAAGCTGAAGAATTGTCGTAACACAGCTGGGCATTGTAGTTTTTAGCAAATATGACTCAAACGGGAGGAAATAGTATATTTGATGTGGACTATTTTCTGCTGCGGATTTGAGTTTGATGTGAGTATTTATGGTAGCAGGATGGTGTATGTGGGATTGACTCAGAATAAATTACAGTGTCCATGTTCATCGTAATGAAGGAACATGTCACGCAGTGCAACAGTGGCTCACTGATGTGTTTTAATAGTTTTTGGACAACAGTGCCAGAGAAGTAAGCTAAATCAGGCTTTGGCTACACAGACAGTACTTTAGTAGGATAAATCCATTGTTATCTATCTATCTATCTATTTATGTCTTACACCTTTTTCTTTTCTCCTCCACTCTCTACTACCCCCTCTACTGTTCCCACAATTTCCTGTCCTCCTCCAGTCTGCGAGCCCCGCGGCACCCTCCTCCCCTCTCACCCTCACCTAACCCACCTCCCATGTGTCGGTGTGTTCCTAAAGACGTCACTCCTTATTAAGTACGACTCAGATTAGATCCTGCTCAGCGCTCGGTAATGATATCTGGGGGAATGTATGAGGTGTATGAGATACAAAGTGATACAGAGAAAGAGAGGGGAAGTGAAAGGCACGGTGAGAAAGATGAAGAAAGAACAAGGAGGAGGAGTAGAAGGCAAGGAACAATGAAAATACAAAAGGGAACTAAAGAAAACAAGGGAAGAGAACCTGGCTGTTCTTTTTTCAAAGTCATTCTTTTCTTCTGTAGCGCCATGTCACCCACCAATACTTTGAGCGTGTGTGTGTGTGTCCATGCTGGTGTTGCAGCTATTTCTTTGTGTCTCAGTGGGCCTTTTTAAAGTGATTCATGTTTCAGGCTTTAGAAGCAATATTCACTGTACCCTCAGCTCTCCTCTGTTCTCTTTTCCTTCCCAATTCACTGCTGGCTTTGGATGGAAAAAGCTCCCTCGTTCCCCATAATGCAAGACTCAAACCCAGCCAAACCATATTTGTTAGGGTGATACAAATACTGTACATTTTTCACCACAGTAAAAACACACGACAATATAAAAGCCTATTTGAAATTATTGATGGAGCCTCATGTCCAGAGACAATATTTATTCTTTTTATAACATTTTTTCATTCATTTCTCATCCCTGCATAGTCTGTTTGAAACACCTACTACTGTATTTGTTAGCTCTACGCTCTATAATGCCACTACTGGCAAAAGTAGTTCTACTCCCTCCCAAGTAGGGTGTATTTTACACTTTTATGCTACCCTTGTGTTAAGTAATAATATGCATATAGACCATTGTGTACATATGTTTCCACCTCATGAGCATGCAGCTTAGCATGTTTTGTTTGAGACCTCATTTGACTGAAGAACCAACTACAGCCTTCTTCCACCTGCATCATGTTTTAGCCCTGAAAATATCCCTTGGGTTTCGGAGAGGTTTAAAATAATGTTTCCTGTACAGAGCTGGTTCCAAACCTCTGTGGTTTGTCACAGGTTGTTCAAACAAAGACTTGTGTTTTTTTTCATTGGAATTGTTTTCAAAGGCTTGAAGAGGTAAAACTAGAAGTAAAACATCTGTGGTGTTTGTGCACAATGCACTGACCATTCAGAAATCACTTGTCAAGTAGTGTGACATCTTTCTCCTCAAATTGTTTACTGAAAAAGTTTGAGTTTGGGTCTGTAGATGGTGCTCAGATTTGCTCTATATTATTTACCAAATGTAAAAGGAAAGTTGTGTGG
This sequence comes from Oplegnathus fasciatus, assembly GCA_003416845.1. Taxonomy (NCBI): domain Eukaryota; kingdom Metazoa; phylum Chordata; class Actinopteri; order Centrarchiformes; family Oplegnathidae; genus Oplegnathus; species Oplegnathus fasciatus. Next base: position 52,324 of record NTHP01000675.1, read on the forward strand.
AATCAACCCACAGACAAAGATTTATGTATATAATAAGTTGTAGGTTATTACTCTGGCCTGGGACAACTGAGCACTTTTCTAGAAAGTAGTAGAAAGTATCTATGTCTGGAAAAAGACAGAGCTCTTTACATGTATCAATAAAATGATACTTGAGTCATATCCGTGTGCCATTTTTTATTCAACTGATTCCTTGTGACTTTAAGACGCAATATTTTAATAGATATTTTTGCTCTTACAGTACCAGCAGAGTAGAAATGCAGAATTCATTGAAATACTGGATCCCAATGGTTGGACAAATGGTACAACTAGCACTTAGTGAAACAATGCCATTTGCATCTACAGGCCTTACAACAGTATACAGTGGATCCATCATTATGCTTAAAAAGCTCTCGTTGTGTCAATTCACTCACCAGCCATACGCACGGTTGTATCAGTATAGCATATGAGCCGAAAGACTATGATTCATAATGACTCCGTAAATGTGGTGATTCAGTGTTTCAGTTTTGTATGTGCTGTATCCCTTCACTTGACAACCAGCTGAATGTATCAATATGATGCCTCTTGGGGAGTCACACAATAGGGGCTGCAGCTACATTATTTCGGCAGGTTTTTCAGAGCCAAATGCCTAAATTGCTATGCTTAGGGAGCTACAGGCACTATGTCAGACATGGATTTGGTTTAATGTGTCACGGATGGCTTCATTTCTTTCTCAGTCCTCTGAAAGTTGGAGTCTTCTCCAAAATTGAAATATTGAAATGCAAAAGCTTGTCACATTCAACCTATAAAGAATGAAGAGGAATAACTTTGAGTGCTATGCAATATCGAATGGGCTTGGAATTCAATTATCAAACTGAGCTGACCCTGGAAAGTTTGGAGCAAACTCTTTAGCCACTGTGCATGTGTCAGTGTGGACTGCAATTCATCAGAGGAATAAAAAGAATGTATGTGGTTCATTTTGACAAGGACAGATTACAACTGAAATTCCTCCCCTTTGACATGTGTGTCTGTGTGTCTGCGAGTGTTTAATAAATGAAGTTGAGTCCTTTTTGACATTAAAAGCTGTTTTTAGCCCTGCAAGCAGTATGACTGGATGACAAAGACGGTCTGTCTGTCCACCACTTTAGTCCTCACTGGAATATCTCAACAACTATTGGATGGACTTCCAATATGTTTGGTACAGTGCCCACACTGTCAGAAATAGGGGTACAGTTTCTGTCCCCAAAGGTACAGTCTCCACTCCCCCTAGGGCTAATTATTGGACCTCAAGGTAACTATATGTACCTTTTTGAGGGCAAAAAAGTACATACGTGTTCCCAAGCAGTAAAAGGTACATATATGTACCGTTTCTTCTAAATGTTAAGGTACAGTGTCAGGAGACAGTNAAATATTCATTTTACTTTTAGATTTGAAGGTTTAACTGTTTCCTTATTTGTTTAAGGTAGATTTTAACTTGTAGGCTATGGTTGAGTAGCCTTGAAATAAAAGAAATTAAAAAAAAGTGGAAGGTCCTGAATCCTGAGTGCAGATATATGACTGATTCACACTGAATTAAATATTGGACCTGTTTTTCATGAGCAACATTCTGCCAATAAAATGGTATTTTTTCAGACAAACAAATCAGGAGAAAGTGAGTTTGTTCACGCCTAAGGGTACAAATAAGTACCCAATGTCAAGGGTACAACAACAAAATTTAGCACATTATTTCTGACAGTGCAGAAGATGATGATGATACGAGTGTACAAGTTGGATTCACCAAACTCTTAATTGCTCATTTCAGCCTACACTTTCTACACAATTGAGATCATCTGATATTTAGATTTAAAATCTAGTCTGACTTGTTTTGAGTATGGATTGGATTAGTGCTGACAATGCAAAACTGTAGTGAATGTCACCCGCCTAATCTTAAGAAGCAATTTTGTCTTATTTGCAGATAATTTAGCCACATACAAGGGGCATGTCTGTTACAGACCCTCCAGTATGCTTTAACAGTTATTTTAAGTTCTGAAGATTTAAGACAAAAACATCCTATTTCAAGTTTTAGTCTTTTTGCTTGCATGAGGGTATATTCTCAACCCGCTCTTGGGACAAAAGATCTCATTTCAAGATTTAGTCTTCATCTACATCCACAGCAATGATTGCAGATGTGCTGGGCACAAAATAATGTGGACACTTCCTGAGAAAGGACTAACTTGAAGTAACTCCATCATTATTAGTCAAATGAGTCATCAAAGTGATATTTTCACAATGTTCATTGTTAGTAAACATGATTAAGAGTCTACAGCCACGTTAGCAGCTCTGTGAGGCTGTACAGTACAACTGTCATCAGAGCAGCTTGTACTGTCAGAAATGAAGAGGTAATGGTTTAACATGGAGTTATACACTCAAAAACATTTAAAGCAAAGCAGTCCGTGACTACTATGAGAGACGGTCATGTGACAATCACAGAGATATTAGATGAGAGAATATTACAACATACAGTAGGTGATGTTCAGAGGTTGAGAGGTTGACGTTTTTGGTCATTCATTGGATGGAACACCATGAAATTTGGTACAGCACCATCACCAGGTTGCCTATTTGTAATTTATTCAATACTCTGGTTTATGATCAAATACCTGCAAAACTCTTGACATTCCCATCAGCCTCAGCTGTACTTTGTGTTTGGTGCTAATTGTGTTGGTGTACTAACACACTAAATTAAGATGGTGAACATGGTAAAAACCATATTGACCATTTAGGAGAAGGAGCCTCACAGAGCAGCTTGTATGGCTGTAGACTCTTATGTACCTTTTCGTGTCACTTTAGTTTTACAGCCAATGCCAGAAGTGTGTGTGTTAAACATAAATCACCCATTGTTTTGATCAAATGGTCACTCATCACTTTGAAGGGTGATGTAAAGCCTGCTTGACGATTGAACCTGCACACAAAAACTGCATTCACATCTTTATTGAACATCAAAAAACCCTTTCTTTCCATGATGGATTCTCATCAGGTCAGACTTGTCAACGTAACCATGACACATTGCCTTATTATCCTCGGAGAGTGAGATTGACAGGGCGAGACCAACAGAGAGAGAATGGAGAGAGGTTGCTCTCCATCATAGTCTTTGCTTAATGCTAAATAATTTCCAGTGATAGAGAAATGCACTTTTTATTTACGTGTGGCAAAATAATTTCCCACGTCAGGCTTTTGCTTTTTGCTTTCTTTATTTTCTCCTCTTCCTTCCTCTAAAATTCCCCTCTGTATGGTAACTGGATGACAAAGAAAAGCTTTCAACTGTCAAACTGACATTATTTTATGAACTCATTTCTAGTCAGTCTGTTGTTAAAATACATCTTCAGGTGATCTTTTTTATAGTTTTGAACTTCAAAGGCAAGAGACAGCTACTGTATGTGGATGTCAGGAACTGCTGTGATGGATTCTGTGTTTCATCATTGCGTGTTTGTTTTCTTTGAAGTAGTCATGCTTTTTGATTTAAAGACTGAAAGGTTATAGTTCAATTTGTCAGGATTTTCAGGCATACCACCTTAACAGCTTTAGGACCACGTTTGTTCATGTTCTGTCTCATTAGCGACAACTCACATACACAGTTAATATCACTGGTGGCCATCTTGAAAAATTGTGTAATGTAATATAAAAATATTGATCAGTGAAGTTTTAAAGAATAAGCCAGGAAAGTGAGAATGTTGACCCACTTGACAAAGGGATGTACAAAACAACCGTGCAACATCCTGCATTTAAATCCAGACCAGGTTCTTTGTTACTTTTGTTACCCTGTTTCTCTTTTCCCTTGTCACTCTCCATGGTGCCCTGTCAGGTAAAGATAAAAATGTCTAAAAAAGAATCTAAAAAGAGAAAGAGTTAAGATGTGATGGACAGGACTTAAGTGGGACAAATCCAATTGAGAATGGGGTTTTGGTGTAAAACTGAAAGATGTGTCTGTGTCTAATGGAGCTTAATAATAATTAATCATTCAGTCATTGCTTCGGCTCCCCTGATGGAAAACACATTTACATTTAATAACCAGCATACATCGGAAACGCAGTCGAGAATTACAAATTTAGATTTTCCATGTTGAGGATGCTAATTACAATTTCATGTGATTGTGGTAGCCAAGCAGGGTCAAAGAGAGCAATGTGTGTACGTGTGTATGTGTTGAGTGTGTGTGTGTGTGTGTGTGTGTGTGTGAGTTGGGGCTTGCTCCAAATAAAATTTCTCATTCAGACTTCTAATACCTATAAAGAGAATCCTTAGTGCTCCACAAACAAGCATGAATGCTTTCATACAATGTATTGGCCAGTTCAGCATTTTGTTTTAACTAACTTTATCTGAGTACATGATGTTTTTGGCAAAGCCTTGCTTAAAACCTGCTCATGCAAATAATTGGTGTATTTTTTTAACGGAAAAGATTACTTGGAATACAGCAGTGACCTCTAACCTTCTTAGCCATTAATTCCACTCTTATCAATCTCAAATTTACATAAACATTATTGGCCGTGAAGCGTTACTTTAACTTTAATTCAAAAGATGAGCAAATAAAAAGGCATCTTAAGTTACATCACTTTAACCACATTCTTGAATGTCCAATTTAAACATTTCAAATACATCTGCTGACCCAGGTCTTACATAAACATTGACAACCATTTTTGGTGATTAGCGGTATCGGGATGGCAATGTTTGTCTCTCGTTTGGTCCAGCACTTTGGTCCAGACTGAAATACCTCAACAACTATTGGATGGATTAGCATGAAATTTGGTGCACATACTCATGTTCCCTCTCTAAGGATGAATTGTAATAACTTAGGTGATCCTTTGACTTTTCATCTAGCGTCAACATTGTGTCAAAATTTCAGTTTGTCCAGTACTGTTGTCTAATGTTTTATGACCAAATACCTGCAGAACTAATGACATTCTTATCTGGTCACAATCTCAGGATTGCAGCAGGAAACTGGTAAACCTCACCTGAACAAATGTAATTCAAAACTCAATGACAAGACAATGTGAATGTCCTAAGAATTCCTAACTTTCACTGTGCTCCTCATTCGTACCTCTCTATCAGCGTTCTCAGGATGACGAAATTCAAGTGATTATGACAAAGTAAACTTTCAGATACAAACATTTCTGCTTTGGTACAGTTATCTAGGAAGGGAGTTTGCCAATCTAGTCCTCATTTTGTGCAAGTCCACTTCATTTAATGGATACTCCCAAGGCGCTGATAAGAATTTCATTTGAAATCACAGATTGCAGTTGCACACTCTAGTAAAGGTGACTGAGAGCAGAGTGACGCAGTGGTAGAGTACTTGGTCCATAATCCAGAGGCTGAGGGATCGAAACTATCCTCTGAGAATAGAAAATATTGTAAAGCACCAGGGCCCCAAGCCATCTCCATCTTGTCCATCCGTTCTCACACCCACGTTTTCAGAGAAGTAGGCAGCCACTGCCACAAGTGTCTTAACTGAGTCTTTGTCTCTTTCTGCTGCTGTAGTGGACACTGTAGCTTTTTAGCTAGCAGCTGATAGTATAGTCTCTCAAAAGGCATGGGTTGGAATCCCAAAGCTGCCAATCAGACATCTTTCACTGACTGTTCATGTGATTGTTTTGCATTTTTTATCTTGGAAAAACCACCGTTCCATGTAGATTATGCCTTGGAAATTCAGGTAGTGTGGCTGAGTGGTCTAAAGTGATGGATTTAGACTCTAGTCTCTATGGAGACGTGGGTTCAAATCCCACCACTGCCTTCTTAATTTTCGGGTGCTTGGAAGTTCTAGCCATAATCTTGTGATGACTGCAGGGACAAGGAAAATGCAGTTTAACAAGTGCCATTTGAAAAAAACAGTCTCAGGTCATGGCTTAACTGTGCATTCTGTGAACTTCCTTCTCAAACACTCCTTTGAGAATGACAGCATTGATGTCATTATGACAAGTTGAGCTTTCAGATACAAACATTTCTGCTTTGGTGCATTGCTGGGCAGTAGATTTTCCTAGGAATGGAGTTTGCCAATCTAGTCCTCATTTTTTGCAAATCCACTTTATTTAGCTGGATAATGAAGGATAAAAAAATTGTTTGATATCACACATTGCGGTTGCACGCTCTAGCAAAGGAGACGGAGAGCAGAGTGGCGCAGCGGAAGCGTGCTGGGCCCATAACCCAGAGGTCGATGGATCAAAACCATCCTCTGCTAAAAGCAAACATTATAAACCAGAAGGGCTCCATGCCATCTCCAACTAGTCCATCCATGTTTGCAGCCATGATTTCAGACAAATAAGCAGCCACTGTTACAAGTGTCTTAACTGAATGTTTGTCTCCTTTTGCTGCTGTAGTGGACACTGTAGCTTTTTAGCTAGCAGCTGAATATAGTCTCTCAAAAGGCATGGCTTGGAATCCCAAAGCTGCCAAACAGACATCTGTCCCTGACCGTTCATCTGATTGTTTTGCGTGTTTTCTCTTGGAAAAACCACCATTCCACGTGGAGATAGCTTGGGACATTAAGGTAGTGTGGCCGAGTGGTCTAAGGCGCTGGATTAAGGCTCCAGTCTCTTTGGAGGCGTGGGTTCAAATCCCACCACTGCCATCTTAATCTTTGGGTTCTTGGAATCCATAATCTTGTGATGACGGCAGGGACAGCAAAAATGCATCTTAACAAGTGTCATTCTATAAAAAGTTTTCAGGCTTAACGGTACATTCTGTGAACTTGCTTCTCAATCACTTTTTTCAGAATGACAGCATTGACGTCATTATGACAAGTTGAGCTTTCAGATACAAACATTTCTGCTTTGGTGCATTGCTGCCCAGCACATTTACCTAGGAATGGAGTTTGCCAATCTAGTCCTCNNTTTTTTGCAAGTCCACTTGATTTAGCAGATACTCCCAAAGCGTTGATGGATAAGAAACTCGTTTGAAATCACAGATTTCAGTTGCGCGCTCTAGGACAGGTGATGGAGAGCAGAGTGGCGCAGCGGAAGCGTGCTGGGCCCATAACCCAGAGGTCGATGGATTGAAACCATTCTCTGCTAAAAGCAAAGATTTTAAAACAGCAGATCTAGCATTGCAACAACTGTCTTAACTGAGATGCTTTCTCCTTATGCTGCTATAGTGGCAGCTGATTAAAATGTTTTTTTCTATGACTTTTTAGAATCTGATTGTTTTGTGTTTTTTCTCTTGTAAAAACCACTGGTCCAAGCAAATGATGCCTTGGTCTAAGGCGCTGGATTTTGGGGCCAATCTCTATGGAGGAGTAGGTTCAAATCCCACCACTGCCATTTTTATTTCCAGGTAGTAGGAATGATTGATTATGGCAGGAAACTGGGGATTTCATCTGCAAGAATGTCATTCAAAACTCTAAAAAGGGATTGCAATGTATTCCTGACTTTCATTGTGCTCCTCCGTGCTTTAATGTTTTCAGAATGAAAGCATTCAACTTAGTATGACAAGTTGAGCTCTCAGATTCAAACATTTCCACTTTGGTGTATTGCTGCCCAGTAGATCTACTTAGGATGAGATTTTTCCAATCTGGTCCTCCTTCTTGCAAATCCACTTAATTTAGCATATACTCCCAAGGTGCTTACAGATTAAAAAATCGTTTAACAAGTGTCTTCACTGAGATCTTGGGGATACAGTTTGTTCTTCTTTTGTGAAACGGCCACTGCTACCACTCTTTTCAAACCATATTTATTTTCATATGATCACCAAAATGAACAGACTTGTTTTTTGAACAATCAATTCCAATTTAGGGGAAACCCTTAATTAAAGACGCAATCAAACGAGGACAGGAGTCTCGTGGGGTCAACCTATACCTCCTGTAAATTATATAATTTGGCTTTACAGAGAGAAAAGTGCAAAAAGTTTGGAGGCTCTCTTGAATCCTCAAGGATTTTTCCTTTAAATTGCCAACAACTTGATAAATACTAGAGGTTAATAAAGATACAAGCGTATGCGTTCCCTTAAACCCATGAGAGACAAATGAGTGAAAAATGTGTCTGAAACGCCTCCTGTGTAGACAGTGTTAATCTAAACATTTCAAGGCCTCACCCTGTCAAAACTTTTGGCTTTGCTGTTGGAAAGCAGCCTTGATACTTAAGGCGACGTCAAAGCAGGAGGACAGGCAGTCAGACAGGCTGGCGGGCAGGGACAGAGGCTGGGAAAAGATTTGTTTGATCACTCTGCATGTGAAAACACTGCTTGTCTGCAGACACCAGATACTCAGCAAAGGTCAGAGAGGAGTACACAAACAACTTGGGATTTCTATGCAGTGTTTGTCTACACAGTGAGTCTGACAACGTGTTCATCACTTTTTTTCCCCTTTTTGCTTCTTTCTCTCACTACCTCTCTACACATTGTGTATACAAATTGTGCACTTACTATACAGTATATTATAGTGTATTTATGAAGCACAAAAAATTATGGACACTACTGTGACGCCCCTCCAACTGTCTTGGAGGCTGTCCTGGCCAACCTCAATGGGCAACTGGCTTCCATGGGAGGGTCGTCAGCTGATTAGGCTAACCTGGGCCCTTAGGGTATAAAGGCTGGCCCAGGTGCTCACTCCTGCCTCTCCCTTCCTACAGCTTACATCGACTTTGCATGACCTTCTTTTTCTTTTGCATCGCAACACCCCCACAGCACATGCCACACATCCATGCATTGCTTGCATTGTTGATTTCGCTGACATCCACACCTCATTGTTCATTTGTGTTGACCTTGATTTTAATAAATGATTTTTGTTTTAAGTAAACCTTTTGCATGGATTCCCAACTTGTCACATTCCTTGAGCCGGTCTGTGTCACTACTTAGTGGTTTGTCACTATCAGCAACCCTGATTCATTACACTGAGCCATTTAAATGACCAGTGTGTAGGATTTAGTGGCAGCGGTGAGGTTGCAAATTGGAACCAACTGAATACCCCTCCCCTCACCCCTCCTTTTCCAAGCGTGTAGGAGAACCTACGGTGGCTGCCACTTCAACGTAAAAATGCGAAAGGCCCTCTCTAGAGCCAGTGTGTGGTTTGTCCGTTCTGGGCTACTGTAGAAATCCACTGAGAAATACAATGAGAATATGGTTGAAATTTCTTTTTAACAATCCTTGAACTACTTATTTTCTCTCATAATTACTCTTACCCTTTCCATCCTCGAATTTAGAATCAAAGGATACTGGTGTGTCCTGCTATAGGGGTGATCTTACTGCTTACTGCATGGGCTGCTTCGGTTAACCACCTACTCTTAACTATTGGATTAGATTTATTTTTCAGTGAGTATATGTAGGCGTGAACCTGCTCACTGGCTGTGTTTCTTGCTCAGAACAGAATGGCTGACTGATGATGGGTATAAAAGCACCTGGAGCTTTTCTACTAGTACGATTTATGTTTCTGGTGATGTAAGCTAGCACTTTGTACTTGCATACTATCAATCAATGTTTATTCATCATGATTCTTGACGTTTATCTAATCATCCAAAAAAAAATTCAATTTGATAGCTGAAGAGGAGCAGGGGCTCATCATCGTTCTGCACCATGTCCCGCAAATAATTATGCTGAAAGGACATTCAGGACTTTTTATAAATCAATGCGCCGTGAGAAACCCAGGAGAATCGAAGGAATGGCTGTGGATGTCACTTGTTTTCACATATTTCTATAATTTCATTTGTACTTGCAGAATTGCAAATTTCTACCAAATGGACACCAAGATGGGCTTCAAATGGGCTCAGGCACTCCTGAATATAAAATCATGATGTCAGCCAAATCAGCTGATCATCATGTGAGGAAAAGCACAGGTGACCCATGCGACTAATAACATCAACTTTGGTTCTGTTTGCTTCAAGTGTCCCAGTAAACCATCACAGTGTGACAGAGTCAGCATGAACGATACCAGGACCCTGACACCTGTGCTTTCCCAATGGTGACATGTCAAACTGTCTGCTGTGAAGAGGTCCAATGACAAAGAATTAATAAATAAAACTAGCAGAAATAAATTAAAGGAATAAGACACAATATAAACTTTTTCTACTTTCTGCAGGTTTTGGAAGCGTTTCCATGGCAACAAAAAATGAGAATTTACTTGGTCACTAAGGAGATTAAGTGTGTGTGTGTGTCTGTGAGTGTGTACTAGTGCACAGTGAGTGTGTGAGAAAAACCGCCTATGCATGTCAGAGGGAGCGGTGAAAGAGTTTCTTAGAGTATGTTTGAGCACTGAACAGAATAATCTCAATATTTGTGTGTGAGTGTATTTATGCATAGTACAGAGCTACATTGTCATCAATCATTTACAACCATTACAGTCATTTAATCAGACTGGTGTGTATGTTGTTCGAATATGTGGCTGTGACATCTTTCTCTCATGACTTTCCATCTTCTTTTTTCAGGCAATACAGTCTACCTACAAGCATGTGAAGCTTATTCCCTCGACCAAAGGCTTCCCAGGTAGCCATGCTGCCAGTGACGCACACTGATGAGAAGTCTGAGCAGCTGTGGTGGGGATGGAAAACTTGTTGATACCGCTTCAGCTTTTCAAAGTGAAAACTGTGCCTTAATCCACAGCCAGTCAGCTTTTAGCAAGGGTTGATGTGTTTCCCCACTGTAGCATGTAGCAACGGGCTGCGTGTGATGTCTAGTTGTTTTCACATGAGACTTTACTGACACTCTGGTTCCCCAAGTTCCTCTCCTGCCCACCAGCGTGTTAAGCATTTTCTCTGGAGTAGAGCTGCCCTGAGTGCACTTTCCAAATGTCTGCTGCTTCCTCTGACAGCATCTTTATTTTTTCAGTGTGTCCTTGCACTCATCTCTTTTCCTGTCTGTATTTTAGACAGTAGTTAGTTCCACATGCTTCTTAGTAAGACTACCCTTGCCCAAGCAGCTCTCCTGTTACCTTTCACAGATTTTAATTGTTAATTTGTGTCTTTTTCTTTCTGTTTATTTCTCTCCCTGATATGTGGTAATTATAACAACCTTAATTTAGTTTTGCTAACAGGAAATTAAAATCTTCCTGACTGCTCTTGACTTTTATATGATCATTGCCCTTTCTCTCCCTCTCACTGCAGTGGGGTATATGCTCATTAGAAACAAAAGTGAAAATATCATTATAAACTGAAAGGAAATAAAATCAGCGTCTGCTCCTTGCCCTTCGAATGTTTAACTGTTACTGTGATTCTCGGTGAGAGAAGCCGCAGCCACATGTAAACTTGCTGGGAGTCATACATAGATCATGGGTGCTAATACATTTGGAATTGGATTCCCAGTAACTTAGGTCATTGCAGTGTGTGCAATGCAATTTAGGGAATTAAGAAAGGATTTCCCATTTGACATTTGACCTCCATGCAAGTACGGGGTGTGTTTGAGTGGATTTGAATGATTCTGAGTTCATGACATTCATTTATGAAGGGACTAAATTAGCTTTTGAGCCAAGTATGAAAGTGAATAGAAAACAACTGTGGCGCCTGTCAGCAGTAATAGACTTTAGTTCTCTATGCCTTATTAATTCCCAGTTCAGGAGTAAGAAAGTACTTATTTCTGTATTTAAATCTGCTTGCCCATATGTTTTTAATATTGCCTCACAAGAATTAAGAATCTGACTCAGTTTCCGTTTTTAACCCTGTATTTAAAGGCAAGTTAGCACTTTAAATACACTGTGAAGGGGAAATCACAAAGGGTTGAGAGTAGGGTGTTTAGCCATGCTAGTGGCATGGCTGTATGGATGGCACTGTCGGTTGGTCCCCCACTTTATTCCAAACTGAAATACCTTGACTACTATATTCTAATGACTTTAGTGACTTTTCCTCTAGAGACACCAGCAGGTCAAAGTTTTAACTTCAACTTTATTTTTGTCCCCGGAGGGCAATTGGTTTTACAGCAAGGCAAATACAATACATAAAGAAACATAGGTATACAGTACAGTAAGCGGGAGGGGAGGTGCCCAGAGTACAGTGAGTCTATAAACAGAAGGCTCTGGTGTCCAACCTTGGGCTAAGCAGCAATAATATCCAAAAACTACAAGGCAAATTAAATAAGTAGCAGCCGAATATTGACCATATAAATATAAATACACAAGGGGGCTAAAGTGCATAGTGACCGGGCATGTTGATTACATAAACAACATCTCTGCCATCATAGCACAGTCAATAACACAATCGCCATCATCAACGACATAGACATCAAAGTCATCTAGTCACCTCGGCATCATCATCATCATCGTCATCACCGACATCACGAACGACATCATCATATCATCCCAGCTACACAACACACTCAGCCAAGTGAGTAGTCCAACTTATTAAATAACATAACTCAACATCTATTTAATGGAGTGGTTGTCTGATGGTCTGGTTTCCAGACGATGTATCCTATCCAACCCCTGAGTTTTCTCCTAGTGCCACCATGATGTTGATATTTTTAGTATTTATTGAAATATCTCAACATCCTCGAATGTGCTACAGACATTCATGGTCCCCAGAGGATGTTTTGTAAAAATGTTTATCCCATCCTAATACACAAATGTTAGCATACTAACACGCTCAACTAAGATGTTGAACATATACTTGCTAAATATCAACATGCTAGTATTATCATTTTGAGCATGTTAGCATGCTGACATTAGCATTTACCTCAAAACACCACTATGCTCACGCTGCTAGCATGGCTATAGGCTCATAGTCTTGTTTATGCCTTCCAATGTAACTATTGTTTTATTATTAATATAAGAAGTTGAGTAAATAATTTCCCTGGCATTCAAGTGTTTTAAATCTGGATTCATTCCAATCTGATCTCACAGAAATACGTGAAATGACCACGACCTATTAACACTGCATTACATGACAACTCCACGTAATGGGTTGCAAAGTGCACATGGCAGAAGAAGAAAGCCTTTCTAACAGGCGGTAAACGTTATGAAACGGTTGAAATTTGGTTAGGTTTAGGCAACAAAACTACTTGGTTAGGTTTAGGAAAGGATTCACAGAATGGGATATTTGACTTTTGGTTTCACGCGGGACACGAACCCCGGTCTCCGGGGTACAAGTCCTGTGTTTGACCCATCTATCAATGTAAACTAGTTTTTTCATGAGTTTTCAAAAAAGAAAAAAAACTTCTTTTATGTGATGAATGCAACCGCGCTTGGAATCATCATGGACTGTGTATGCAGCAATTCCAATGAAATTCTTTAACCTTTCAATCTGTGTTAGCAGTTCCTCAAGGCAGGGTGAAGCATGCTTCACTACAGGGATTACAGACTGTTGAGTAAAATCCTCCCACACCACAATGGAATTAAAATATTGGTATTAAAACTACATTCACAGTGAACATAATCTGAATTTAATGCAACAGACAAAAGTGATTAAGTAAAAGAAATATATATTTGAGCTATTGTATTAGCAGATAAAAATAATAAGGTTTTAGCTTAGGTCATACCAAACTGCCTGCTGAGTGTATTGTTTCATCCCGGACGTTCACTAGAATCCTGAAAACGTCATATCAGAGTTACAGGGAGTTGACTTCCTTGATATATAATAATCTCATAATGGTTCCACCAGGATACTGAACCATTGTAACTCCACTACAGTAGCTTGGGTTGAGATGATTTGCTCAAAGATACTTGAACTGCAGATACTGAGCTGCAAATGAGCTGAATGTGAGTTGAAAGAGACTGACCCCACTTGACTCTGGTGAATCAGGATGAGCATCAACGGTCAGTCCTAAGGATTGTAGCCAGCTCACCTTTTAATCATTTGGAGCAGTCAGCCTTTCTAGCCTTTAGTTTTACACTTTTGACCTGTATGTTTTTTTTGCTGACAACACTGGGAATAAAGCTTTTGTATTTTTCAGTCAGGCTTCTCTTCACAACTCTCAACTTTTCATCTTTTGCTGAGCTTTGTAGAGTTTGATGGGGGATTTTAAATTGTCAGCATCCTACATATTTAATATTCCTCTTTGGAAGAAACATCCATATTCCCTCAATAACACTGGCAATTATTAAATGGACACCAGTTTTGTTGAGCCAGGTGATTTTCAGTGTTATTATTAAACATCAAATTTAGGGACATTTGTGATCAGAGAACTTTAAGTAAATTGTAATTAGCTACATGAAAATTCATGACTAACTCATTTATAATTAGGTTTACCTTTTCAGTCATCTTATGATAAACATGATTATGTGATTTTAATTGGTCATATGTACAAATGTATAATATGCAGTATTGTATATTTTAGGTTGTGTAGGTGGTAACCAGTAAGGTGAAACTGGATTTTTTCTTTTTCAACTTTCAAGTATGACTGATCTCAGGAGTAAGTGCAGGTTCTGGGGTAATTGGGATCAATCTTTGACTCATGCTGGACTCAGGCAATTATTCTGCACTGTTCATTTGCAGGTATGAACTGTTTTATTGTTCAAGTTCATATGGTGTAATATTATTTCTGGGCACTTTCAACCAAGCTCTGGTTTTCACACCCACTCAGTCTCTCTCTCTTTCACTACCTCTCTCTTCTCCCACTCCTGTGTTTTTCTCTTCCTCTCTGTTCTTTGGAAAAATATCAGATACGAGTAACCTCTACTTTAAGTGCTATTCATTACAGATGAATGTCAGTCAAAAACAACTTGATGGCATGATGGCCTTTCTGACATTTTTTCTGCAATTGTAACAGATTTTGACCCTTTGGTCAGAACATTTTTTTGCATGTTAATTGGTAGTACAGTCAGCCCTAATTATTTAGGTTGAGCATATTGGCTACATGACAACATTACTTCAGCTAAACAAATACAGCTATATGAGTATTTGTGTCTTGAATAATAATGAATAATGCAGTAAACAGACCTGATAAGACATCTAAAAACCAAACCATTTCAAAAAATGAAAGTTCAAAACCCTTTCAATGATAGGCCTTTCCCCTCATCAGTCACAGTAAATAAATTTGGTGGAAGGTAGGTGTGGCTCATACATTATCAGAGTCAAAGACAATTGCTGGTAGCATAAATACTGAACATAGCCCTTTAGGAATTAATCTTCATGATGATATTTATAGACAATGTCTATTTAAAGTTTAACACTTTATGGCTTGCAATGTCAGACAACAGTGTGTCCACTGATCACATAGAATCACGGTCAAAAAGAATGAAGGGAACAACAGAGAGACCGCGTTGACACATATTACCCTGAGGACATACATTAAGAACTTCTTCAGTGTTCCACAAAAACACACTTAACACATATCTGTATTTTCTTTTCTTTTGAATAGGCTTTTCTTACTTTTTATATGAGTAATCTGGTTTGTAAACTGAAATAATGCACGTGGCAGTGCAAGACTGTGGTTAACCCCAGGGATTGTAATCAGGAGCGCATGCTCCACTGTTTTCCTTATAACAATGGAGAATTGACCAAAGGCAAGCCGCGTTTCCCTGTCTCATCACTTTCTTCTCATATTTCAGGTTAGTAATATGTCAAAACCTCACCATAACTGTTGTTGTTTGTTAGCTAATGCTGAGGGATAATTTCAGTTTCCTTCCTCCCTAATTTTTACTTACATCTATAAAGCAAAGATACACTGTATCTTTTTTATTGAGACATCAAATTGGTGTTCTTTTTGTTTTTATCCAAGCAGACTAGTTTTAAATGTTTTGATAGAATGATTGTTGGAAATACCACCTCCTCCACTCTAGTACTCAACACCGGAGCCCCCCAGGGCTGTGTGCTCAGCCCTCTCCTGCTCACACTGTACACCCTTGACTACAATCCGCGACATAGAGAGAACTCTGTTATGAAGTTTGCGGACGACACTACCATCATCAGACGGATTATAAATAACGATGAGACCTCATATTGGGAGGAAATCAACAATCTTGTAGAGTGGTGTACAGAGAACAATGAAACAGTGGGCCAGCTCTACAAATGCAAAAGTCTGTCACTGAGTGACTGAGTGATGAAGTTACACGATTGGTTGGCCGAGGGTTGGAGTCTTCTCATTGGCCATTGCTCTTTCAAAATGAATAGGCGGGAATTACGTAGGCTACCGTAACACTGAGCACAGACGCAGCCCTCTAACTCTCACTCGTGCAGCACTGCATACTTTAAGTCTACGCCCACTTACTACGTGGGTCCAACCTCAGTCTCACCTTGTTTTGCATAACTTGAACTGAGACTGGACAATCAGCTCCCAACCAGCTTTTTCTTTGGCTAGTTAAAAGAACCAGCATTACGATACATAACTGACAGTCTATTCTGTACAGGCTTTGCCCTCTATCCCGCTATCGCTAGTGGGATAAGGGCGAAGCGGGATGTGGTCCATGCATAACCATGTCGTGTGATGTGCTACCTCAGTACACTTTAAGAACAAATATTACTGGGACCACTAAAGAAAATAGCAGATGAACATTTTATATCCAGGAATTCACATTACAGACACGACCACTCACTATGCCTGTAACAATTTGGCCACAATATAGCACACTGACCATACACGGTCCAGCCATATTCTAGGTTTCGACCAAGTCATGTTTAAGGAAACTTAAGAAGGAAAAAAGGAAAATTCCTATGCCAAGTTCTCGTCAACTTTTACAGAGGAGCAACAGAAAGCATCCTGACTGGAAACAACTGTGAGACTCCTCAATTCATCCTCCGCACTCCATCATAATTTATACTTTTTTTGTGTGTGTAGCATGAAGGGACTACAGCTTGCATTTTGTTATACAACCCTGTGTTGTATAATGATAAATAAATGAACCCTTGAACCTTGAACCCTTGAAATAACCTGTGGAAAATAAGGCAGTAATGTAACAAACATCATTCCCTCCCCAAAAAAAACTTTCAAAGAAACCCTATTTCCCTGCTGCCAAGCATATTACAATAATCAATCACCAAAACTTCCAACTGTCCATGAGTACAACTTTAGCTGAGAGAAATAAGAATTAATGGAGTGATATTGGATCCATTAGACACAGAGGGAGACCACTTGGATCTAGACCAATCGCAAAAACGCACAACCACTCGGCCAAATGTAATTACACATCACTCTTGTGAGAGCTCCGTAAAATTCCTAGTGTGAGAGTTGTCATTATGAAAGTATCAATAGAGTGTATCATTGAGGAGGTAGGTTATTTTCTTCTCATTTATCATAATTTTGGAATTCCATAGTACAAGTGATATTATTACTTACCCCCTTAGGAGGTTGGATCGTTATATATAATTTACATACTACTTACTTTATTTACTTTCAACTTTATGTGCAAGTGGAGGAAGATGGTGGAACAAAATAGTCATAAAATTGCAGCCATGTTGCTTTTATGCTGCTGGTGACCCGAGTCCCAAAACACTATGTTGTTACATTCATCATTTTAATGTACAAACTCACAACACTGTAGTAAGGGATGAGAATATGGTACACTGTTGCAGCAAGACTGGTTTGGCAGTGACACATGTAAAGACGATGCTTCCAACATCTATTATTAACACCACAAATATAATCCCTGCTCAGTGGCAGACTTGTCTGATCAATGCAGAAAGAGATCAAGTCCAAAACTACTCAAGAGCTGTTTATTAGGGAAGACTTGCCACCTCGCCAGACAAGATGTTTTACATGAGGGTGATTGTGCAAGTCTGAGACAAAAGTAAAATACTTTGCTCATGAAATGTTTCCAGGTAATAACTTTGGACACTTGTTTCTTACTTAAAAGCTAAAAAAAAATGCTTGAGTTGCCAACACCAAAATAAGTTGCCTTTTAGTTTGGGAATGGAGGGGTTCTCCTTTGAGGATATAACCTTGGACCTGGTTAATGGGATAATGAATAAGTTCAAAGGTTAAAATTGTACTATCCAGTGTTTGTAGATACAGTTACATTTGAAACATACTGGATATAGAGATGTGAGGGGCATTTAGAAAAGGCCTAAACAAAATGTTCTCCAAGAGTGGATTTGGACATTTCATGTCACCGGCATCTTCCCACAGTTCCAAATCCACAAAACATGAAGACACACTTGGGACATTTCTAAGTTTGTTAGAGGGCACACAAATTATGGGTTGTCTCTCTACCTACCAGGCAGGTACCATGAAGGATTAAAGGGCTTCACTTACCCTGAAAACATGAGCGACCCAGAGAACATGTGTCTGCTTTGATCTCCAGTGTATCCAAATCATGAACAATTAAGTAATTCCCTTTGGTGACCACTTTTTTCCAAGTGGCCCCTCAGTGTTTGGTGGAAGGAGTGCATGGATGCAATTCCAAAATAAAATGGTTTCTTCAACAAGTATATGTAAAACCAACTGTAAAATTATATTTTGTTGTTTTCCAGGTATGCCATAAATATTAATATGTTGATGAGAACTATGTTCCAAGACAGAGCTCTTCAGTCTCCACAACTCATGTTCAACCTCTGCAATCTTAAGATCCCAAGAGTGTGTCTGTTTCTCTGAGTATACATATCAACTATCATTATCATCATGTTTGTCCTGTGTCCAAATTGTCTTCTCACCCCTAGCTACAGTCTGCCCCCATCGTCTGGACATGTGCATATTATGTTTGGGTTGTAGTTCTGTGTCCACACTATCATCGTATACTTCGTTGACAGGGACGGACCAACAGTGACAATTACTTTCAGGGATGCATGGCTAAACATTTGGTACACAAACATACAATAGTCACAGTAAAATTGAAGACTGGAATATTCCGCTGTACATTTTTTCTGCCCATCATGCTGCAGTTAAAGAAGTACACTCCCTCTCTTCCCTCTCACTCTCTTTGTCTTTGTCATTTCTAATAAACCTTGTTCTAAGGAGGCAGAGTGGGGGAACATGATGTTCTATGTTGCAGATGATGAAACTCTAATGTAAGTCAGAAATGGTCCCTTCCCTGCCACAGAAAGACTCAAACCAAGGTAACTAAGATCTTCAATCAGCTGTCAGTAGCCTTTTAATCATTTATTGGGTACTAGCTAGGTGGGAGGGTCGTGGACTGATAGAAGCATAACAACAAAGTCAAACGTACCTGTAATAGAAACAGCCAAACACAGAGCTGCATAAATGTATGTATGGCTGCTGCAGCTATTTGCACTCCAAGACAGTGGGGTGAAATTAAGATCAAAGCAGTAACTAATACGGTGGATATAGCGATGACAAACGCCATTGAGATCAACAACACTGGCTGTAGGGAAAAGGATATGGTTCATTATTATAAAAGGGGGAGAAAGGGAAGGGGGGGTTCTGCTCCTGTGCAGAGCAGAAGGTCAGCGGTTCAATCCCTGTGAAAGTTTATCTTTCACTAAAACAATCTGACTGAAACAGAACAAAGAAATGATGATTGTCACACTTATTTTCAGCTTATATACAAGTTCAGTTGCTTAAGTTTGTGTATAAACATTGTAAACAGCAAGAGCAGGATGATTAAATGATGGTTTGGAGCTGTATTGTATGAAGTACATTTGTTTCACTTGTGTATTGTTGACCAGCTGAAGAGCCGTCCTTTATCTTTCAGCTGTCTTCCCAGACTGAGGCCTGCAGCCACCTGGTTTGCAGCAGCTCTGATTGTGCGGACTATATGTGGTCATTAGAGAGGCAGCAGTGCTGGACAGCCTGAGATTAATGGTCCACACCAGTATTCAGCCTCTGCTGCTGAAACAAGACTGCTGCTGTCCCAAAGATATCCACTAATTAAAATGTCCACTGCTCATATACAGGCTTCATCGCTTAGTTCCAATAACAAGATGATTTAATGGTATAATTTATTGGCTGATATATATTTAAATGCATTCTCTTCGTCATTATTATTTTGCACATTTGAGCACTCAGATTGTTTTGACCTTTGAACCCTTAGCAGCAGCATGAGTAATCCATGTTGTGTTTTATTGACTGGTGTTGCAGTTAAATGCCATGTTACTGCTCTCATGTCAGAAGTTGTGCAGTGCATTATAAATAATCAGAAATACAAAAGCTTCCAAACAAAGTGCAGATTGCAGAAATAGTTTTATTTAGAAACAACAAGCCCTGATAAACTCACTGTATACTACCTGCTCAGCACCAAACAGACAGACAAAGTTAGCGACTAGCTGGTGAACACAGTGGAGCATTTAGCAGCTAAATAGCCAGATATTTCCCCATCAGTTGGTAGAGACCGAAAACAGAGCTAAAAGAGAGTGAATATTGGACTTACATTCATCAGGTGGACACAAACAATTCTCTAAATGCAAAAAANNAAAAAAAAAAAAAGAAAGAAAGAATTCAGGAGGACCGCCAAGTCCTCGTGATCCTTCCAAACTGTGTGACCCCTGCAAATGACGTCCACCAGGTGTCTGGCGCTCACCTATGTAGTTCAGTCTGAGAACACAGCTGAAAGACAGTCGGGGAGAGGACAGTGTGGGTTAATGTACAGCAGAGATTTGAGCCTGACGGTTGGAGAAGCTCTCCTTCCGAGGACAGCTGCCTTGAACCGCCCCCTAGGCTGCCTCTCCAGGTGTCTGGAAGGGTAGACATGAGTCTGTCTGTTGAGGTAGGACTAAAAAGATGTGGAGCCCATCACACAACAAAAAAAACTGCAGACTTGACTGCCCTTTGTCAGCCTACCAATCTCAGTGTACAGCTGCACACCAGGTGGGTCCTGAATGCAGCTGAGGTGGCGCCTCTGCGTACTCCATATGTTCTGGATGCAGAGAGCATCCAGCAGTGGGATGTCCTGCTGCACCACTGAAAGTGTTGAGGAGGTCCTGGATGAGGAGTGCTGTCTCCTTGACCCCATGTGTCTGATGAGCACCACGAGCGTGACAGAGAAATACAATCTGGTTTATTTTCCATAATCTGTTTATTTGATTGAAAATTATTTCTGTTATATCATAAATACTGCTTTTATGATGTTATAATCATCTTGAATAAAACCTATAGTGCGTTTGATCTGTAGTAATTTGTGTGTGTAACAGTCAATATAATTAATATTATTATAATTCTACTGTTCTTATCAGTATTAGTATTGACAGGCACAGTTTCACACCTTGAACAAGGCAGCTGTCTTCGACACACCGTTTCTATTGCAGCAGTCTAGGTCCACGTACAGTAGATCAGCAGGAGGGGAGGGACCCTGGCCAGTCTAAATCCGGCCGCCACCCGGGCAGGCCCTGAGAGCCCTCGGAGCAGGTGAGGACGCTGATGAGGGCCTGTCTGAAGCAGTACCGCCGAGCTTCTTCGTCACCTGGACAGTGAGAGAGAGAGAGCAATTTCAAACGTTATGTGTGAGTGTGAGCCACTGTGAGTGCACACACACACTGCTGTGGTGTAAAAGCAGCTGTAAGAAAATATTAAATTGTGACAAACTTTACTCGTCTTCTTGGTCAAATCCATCATCAAGATGTATCCGAAGGTGGACGTCATCCTGGCCTTGTACTCATCCAGCTGTGTCAGGATGCCGTAGCCCTCCCCCAAAAAAGTAACATTTATGCACTATTGAAAGTATCCCCACAGGGAGCATCCACGTCTGGTTCGGAAGTGGCAAACGGCAAGGCTTGAAGGCCCAACACATGATGATGCAGTCAACAGAACGCACCTCTAATCTGCTGGACATATACTGTATATCAGGTGGTACAGGCCCAGGAGACATAAAATCATCAAGGAGCCCAACCACCCTAACTGTGGTCAGGGAAATGCAGCCTGAAGACCAGAGAGAGAGGCTCAAGAGGAGCTTCTTTCCTCAGGCCATCAGAATTCATAATGAGGACAATGCCTAGGGCCCGCATGGTGGCCCTATGGTCAGAAAGGGAAATACTGTACAGCTGGTTTACTAACAGTATTTCTTTGAATAATGAATGGACCATTACTGCTGTGCCATGAGCGCCTGCCACAAGCACTGTACATCTGTATGAACTGTAGCTAGCCAAAAACATTTAAATACATATTGTCACACTTTCTGTATTGTCTATCATTTAGCTTCTTTATATACTGCATTTGCTCTTTTACAATGCATTTTTATATTACATATTTTACATATCTGTCTATATTGGGATGTTATAATCTTCTGTTGCTCCTTTATATTGTTTGTTTATACTGTATATGTATATACTGTACGTATGTTTGCTCCTTGCACTTGGCACAATCAAGGGAGAAAGAAATTAACATTTATCTGTACAGTTTACTGGCATAATGGTGTTGTGATGTTTTCCACTAAGGGGCAACTGTGGTGTCTGAAACTACTGCAGCATTTTTTTCTCCATAAAAAGTTGCTAAAGTAGTTTCTGTGGCAATTTGGTGCCCATTTGAGTGTGTCAGTTGGATGAGGTGCAAACATTGTTTGATTGGATTAGGCTGGGAACCGATAATTAGACCAACCAGTCTTTGAAACTATTATACATCAACACACTCAGCAAGCCAAATTGTTTGCGGCAGTGGACTCAAAAATTGTGTGCTGTGTCACCAGCTTGAGATGAAACTAATGATTCCTGTGGGCATATTTAACTGCTGTAGCAGTAGAGAAAAGAGATATTGGCAAAAGTAAAAGCAGTAACACTTTACTTTGAGTTACTAAGAGCACAGAGAGCCAATTTCAAGCACATTTGCATTTTGTTTTTACTGTATATGAGGCCCTTATTTGAGAGGGCAAATAAGACTGTAAAACCACCACTGTTTCATCTCCAGGTCTTCATCAGTCTGTTACAGCCTAGGTAATAAACAGACCTTATATAAGCCAAAGACACAATTACTAAAACCACTTCCTCATTCTGAGTTCATCAAGTGTGGGTTAGGTGTACTGCGTGTCGGCATTTTTCAAACACACTTGCCTACCTGTGAATGTGCACTTAAGTGGGTAGTGGGTATTGGGACAGACTCAACAAGTCCTCCAAATTAAACAACAAAATACGTTGTCTGTCAATGCCCCTCGAACACGACACATCAAAGTGTTTTCTGACGACATAATTTCTCTGTGCCTCTCAACACAAAAAGGTTTAGAATAAGATCATGGTTTGGGTTCAAATAAAAACTTTGTTAAGGTTAAGGAAACATTATGCTTTGTGTTAAAATGACATAAATGGATGTTGTTTTGGGGTACTGGTTTCTTGGCTCCCCATAGACACTTAACTTTCTTAGCTGCACAAACTTGCCGTGAATTGATTGTTTCAGCTTGGTGAATGCACCCCGTTCACCGGGGAGTGCGCATTTGTGAGATTTGATCATTAGCATAATCAACGCTCCCAAAAT
>NTHP01000675.1:75555-97562 GCA_003416845.1 Oplegnathus fasciatus
AAAATGCCACACAAGAGTAAAAAGAAGACTTTCACACGCTAAGCTTTAAGTCCTGCTTTCAGAAATCATCAGATAAAAAGGTAACGAATTTAAGAGGGTCAATACTCAGCAGCTCGTACTGTGACAGAAATAGAGGGAATGGTTTCATGCAAAGTTAGACATTAAAAACAGTATACTTGGCATTTAGTCTGATCTGTAATATCCTGGCAGAAATATTAAGGTTGGCTTTGCCCTTTTCATCACTAGTCCTCTCATATATTTAGCAAATTAGTTTGGGGGGACCACCTAAGGATGGTCCTGTGCTAAGAATTGGGGTTTACCAACGTGTCATGGTCCAGCTCAAGGCCATGGTGTAACTAAGAATGAAATATTAACAAGAGGGAGTACAGTCAGCAAATAAGGGGAGACCAGAGGGTTTTAAGGTCTGCTCACAGGTAACTTCTTTAAGACAATCACTGATGAAGACCAAGAACTCCAACTAGAACATATAGATTAGATACTGGACAAAAGTAGGAGTGGTGAAGGACTGGGCCATGATAGAGTCAAAGAGGCTGGAGATGGTGCCTCCAATCCAAGAGAGAGATGCAACCACATCATGTCTTCGAGACATTTGGTGTCACTGTGGTTGTGAAGAGAAATAAAAAACCTTTTTGATGATCATAACCAAACTCCGTGTTGGAGATGATGAAACTCTCCCGTAAGCAGGATGCAGTCGCTTCCCTGTCACAGTCAAAACCAAGGTGACAGCGACAGATTTAATCTGCAGCCAGACGCTAACTATCTTTTATCTCAATTCTCAGGGGTCCCGTGACGAAACTGTTCGGCCTGGTTTCAGTTGTCTCTCCACCCTGTTTGTTCTTCTCTTCAGCCCCACTCTTCCCTTTTCTTTACCCTCTTTTCCTTGTACCTGTTTACTCCATTCTCACACTTGTTCTTCTTCCCTTCTTCTGCTTTTCATCTCTTTCTGCTGCAGTCCTCCATTTAATGTTTCATCATTACAGTCTCCTCTAGAATCCTCTTTTCTCAACTTTTTCTGTCTCTTCCCCCTTGTCTTCACTCTCTTTCCTGCAACGTCTTCTCCTCCTTCCTCCACCCCTTCACCTTCTTTCTCTTTCCTCTTACCCCTTCTTTCACCCATCTCCTTGCTCTTTCCACCTTCCCCGTTGCTCATTGTCTTTCCTTCATCTCTTTCTCCTCTTTCCTCTATTTCTTCACCATGTACTTATCTTTCCTCTACTCCTTCACCAACCTTATGTCTTCTCTGCCCCCTCTCACCCTCTCCTCCTTCCCCCTCTCACCTTAGAAGCCAGGCTTCCATCCAAATGTGAAAATTTTAACAGAATGTCCAGAAAATGGGCACGTTTCTTTCCGTTATGCGAATATTAGGAGTTGGTTCATCGAGATAAACAGTTGGTTGCACTAATTCTCCAGTCGGCTGCCATAAAACCATTACAGTGGAAGAGGGAGCACCGAGATGACGTAATTAAAAGAGTCCTTTGTGGAAACTATGTGGAAAACATGATGGAAATGTGATATATACAGTATATTTGTTAACTTTATTCATTTGAGGAAGGTTACAGTCTCCTCATCGCTCCAGACAGATATGTTTTCACCTGCTGTTATTTTTAGTCTTTCTAGTGGAGAGGAAGCTACGGGGATGTTTAACTCACGGTTCATGTACTGAATCACGAATCATGTGCTGTTTCCATTGCACTTTGTCACATTTTGCTTTTATCAGTGCACCAACTTTTCCACCTCAGCCAAGCGTAAAAACTTTTTTCTGCACTATTTGGTTTTTTTTCTCCAAGTGTCTGCGCGTTTAATGCACAAATTGAAAACATGCATAAAAACAGGTGGATGTCTCTTCCTCCCTACCTCCTCCTCTCTTTCCCCCTCCCACGCCTCTCTTCCCTCACTCTCAGCATTATCCTCCCTCTCTTTCTCCTCCCAGTTTCGTCCCTCCTTCCAGTTAGGCTCCAGCAGACTTGATCAAACAGCCCCCCAACTCATTAACCAATCTACGCTGTCACTCCTGCGCACTCATGCACTGCGACCTGCTCACCCCTCCTTAAGCACTGTGAGTTTTGTGTGCGAGTATACGGGTGAGTTGGGCCATGATGCATGCCACAACAAGACTGGACAGTGTGCACATCCACTTCATTTTGTTTGAGCGTGTGTGTGTGTGTGTGTGTAAATGAGTATGCATGCGGTTGCCAGTGTGAGTGAGACGCTTCCTGCTATTTCAGCAAAGGTTAATAGCGTACTGCTTCACACGTCCTTTCTGCACATCAGAGAGAAAGAGAAAGTAGGTAGGAAGAGATAGAGCAGGAGAGATGAAGACAAAGAAAGAAAGAAGAAAGAAAGAAAGAGTACTGTAAAAAGAGAGAAAGAAAATCAAATGTGAGTTTGAACAGACAGCCCATTAATCTTCTCCTGGTGGCAGCCCACCATCTGTGTGTGTGTTTGTTTATCACAGTCTAATGATGCAGCAGAGAAGGCACACAGACTTCAGATACAACTTAATATTTGAAGACACTTTGGATGATTTGATAATCATATTTAATTTGTCGGTCTTTAAAAAAAAGTTCCTGTTTGAAGGAAGTTGTAAGAATATTTTGGTATTAGCTGATATTCGTGTCAGTTGCATTTGTTGTTTTTTTTAGCTCATTAGCTTTTATTTATTGTTGCATTAACACAATATTTTTACTCCTACAGTTTCCATTATCTAGCACTTAAAAAAAAAATCCACCAGTTTGCCTGAGAAGAGTATGATAGCAATGAAATTATAATTTTATTGAAGTCCCTGAATAAAATCTGACTCTCATCATATAGGCTTGTGAAATATTTTGTGAATAAATAGTTACAAAATCAGTCACTTAGTGTGGTCATTTAAATTTCATAATAATAGTTGTTCTGAGTGTGTTTGGCATATGTGATCATTCCTTGTGATAAAATGGTGCCTACAAACTTTTCAAGGAGGGAATCCTAATAAACGTGGTTGTTGTGTCAGCCCTCAACTTTGCGTTCTGACTTGGAATGACTAAGATAAAGTCCTAAAATTTGATTATTATGTCTGTATATGTACTATACTAACTGTTAGTATACTGTCACTCACAAATACAGAGTTTAGGAGTTGGACTTCACACTTGTTAGTTTTGACTTGGGACTTGTTGGTCTTGACTTTGGACTTGATTTGGGACTTGTTGGGCTTGACTTGGGACACTGACTCTGGACTTTGTAGTCAAGACTTGACACTTACTTGGGACTTGCAAAACAATGACTTTGTCCCACCACTAGGAAGCATTCAATCCTTAAATGAACTATTCCATTAAAAGTTGGAGCTTGGTTTCAACATGATCACAACCTGACATTTTCTGGTTATTTCTATTAAACATTGAATACATAAGTGAATTGAAGAAGACCTGACTTCCTCAAAGTTTTGAGTGAAACAGCAAAAATTGTCCAACTGCTTTAGATTGCATCATTTTCAAGGAATTAGCGTCTCACCAGGAGGCAGGAGGAGTTTTTAAAATCCAGATCACTGGGAAGACGCCATAGATGTGAGAGAAAGTATCTTCCCATGTCCCTACAAAATCATCTTGGTTGCTTTCAGCATCGTCAGCTTAGCAACCAAAATTTGCCTGCGGATGACATTATCAAGCCATCTACCTCTGTTAGAGATTATCACATCAAACCACTGGAATAAATTGGCTGTGAAACTTTAGATTTCTTTTAATATATTTTCAGCTGGTATCAGCTCATCTGTAACTCATTTGAGACCCAAGGTTACATCAGCCACTGTAACATATTACAGCATCACTTTGAGCCTTGATGCATTATTAAGAAAAATAACTGACTGAACTCAGGGCTGCTTCTGTTCTCTTTCTCTTTTTATCTATAAATTAGAAGCAAGATGTTCTTTACTCTTCAGAATATTATTAAAAGCAGGAGCATGAGTTACGGCAGCAGCGGTACACACTGTAGTTTAGAGAAATAGTGCATTTACCATGTAGTCAGATTAAATTTGTTTTCCATGAGCAGTGGCTTTTGAAAGGCTTACATTAAAGAACGGTTTACAGGATAGATGGGAAATAGTGACATTAGGACCACAAAAACATGAAGTCTACAGTTCAGTTAGTGCTTGTTGAGATGTTTTTCATTGAACTGATTCAATGAAATTGAATAGTTTGCCATTTGGAAGTGAAAGCATCTCCTTTTACTCTAGTGGTCATGTTGTTGTCATCCTCCTCACTTTCAGCTGGATGGCTCAGGTTCAAGACACTCAGCTCCAGGACAGCTTTTTTTCTCTGACCCTGACCTCTGACCTCCCTGTAGAGAAAGTGAGAGAAGAGAACGTCCTGTAGAGTTTATAGAATATGACATTCTGCTCTTGACTTGTGTGTACACACAAATGAACAACTTTTGTGGGATTCATTTTCTGTTTTCCTGGTTCCAAAATGTTTGTAGGTAAGAAGAAAAACTGGTAAAAACTGGAAAAATGGTTTGTTCTACTGTAGAACAAAACCAGCCTAGTGCCTCCCACCACAAATATCATTTAAAGATTAACTTAACAGCAGACTGAAAAAAATGTTTTGCTGCTCTGTTTGATTGAAAGTGTCAAGCCAGTTTTACCACTGACTACACCCAGCATCACTTGTGGACCAAAGTGTGGTTTGTTGCACCTGTAACCCCACCCAACAGTGATGTCACGGGGTCCTGGAGTACACCTGTACATCACCACAGTAGAGGGGATTCAGTTACTCTTTAAGTTGCTAAATACCTGTCTTTGAAGCCTGATATCTGCAGTGGGACATTGTTCACTGCTGTCAGGTGTCTTTTCAACCACAGAGAGCAAAACGTCTCCAGGAACTGCCCCTGACAGTTACAAGCTGTTTTCTTTTAGTTTGGTACTTAGATTTTTCCACTTTTTTTTATGGTCATACAGGTGCCATATGTGTGGATGCAGCAGTAATTGTGACGCTGATGCACCTGTGCCAGTGCCCTGACAGGCCCTCCATTTTGGGGGGCTCCTCATCTTGCTGTTTCCACTTAAAATGATCCATCCATCCATCAGTCACTTATCTTTATCATGCAATCACGTTTGCAATAGAGCAATGAGCTTTTCCTTTGCAACTTTCTCCAACTTTTTTCCAATTCCTTTCTTCATGCACTCCCAGGCCACCTTTGACTCTTTCCTTTTTGTTTAATTCTTCTTAATATTAGTAGTATTATTAGTATTAATACAAATATTACTATTATCAAATACGATAGAATGGATTGCTTGTGAAAATGAGTGGAACATGACTCCAATTTCAGAATAGTCGTGATTTGCGCAATGGTTTGCACACATTTTATTTAAAAGTACTCTATGGAGTTTTTAACTAGTTATGAAACAGTCTCAATTTAATTCTGATGCCTCTACATGACCTACATAAGCAAACGAGACCAACAGTGAGAAGACTGGCTATTCCTGCTACCACCAAAATCAACACAAAATTAAAAGTTGAATTAAGCTGCTTTAAGATAAAAAATAAGGAAACATTTGTAAATGAGACCCATTGTGCCAAATGGTGAGCACTTAAAATATATAAGTTAAATGTACTCCTGTTGACTAACAACTGGTTAAGATGGCTGTCATATTTTTCACAACATTCAGGAGATGTCTTTTTCCAATTAAAGGAGACGGAGGTCAGAAAACTGTCTGTGTATTACATTGTACAGTACGCATGAAGGGAAGGATGTTTCCTCACCAGAGAGAGAAATGGAACGCAAGTCAACTTAAATTCTCACTCAAACTCTTTGATATCAGGTATTCTAAATGTTGAGCGAGGCTAAAAGCCTACAATTTAAAAAATGTTTGAGATTCAATGCAGAAATCCTTTGGATAGTTGTATAGTTGGCATAACAGTCACTGTACCTTTAAGAAAATTAAGGGTGTAGACTGCAATCCTGGAGAAAGCTTGTTGATATTTGAACTCAACAGCCAAACAAATACACCCCTCCCTTCAGTGCTCCTTCAAACTTGCCCGAGTAACGCACAGCATCAGTGTTGTCCTGTGCATGAACACGAGTTGTGACAAAGCGTCGGTATTTGAGGACCTGGGAATGAGAACGGGTTGGTGGCTTGATCCGAGCCACTCTGTTTGTTTCCCATTTACAGAGCCAGGGCTGGGTATGAGCACTNAAGTGTATTGGATTAGAATTGTAGACTACACCTTTAAAGGATGAACAACATTTGCTGTGATGTCTATTTTAAAATCAACCTCAGCACAGTGATAACAAATGCATACTTAATTCCTGATATATTTTAATAACCAGGGCCAATTTATGGAGAGATGCCTATCTCCCATTCAATCTCCCATTGAGGCATGATAGCTGTCTGAGATTTGCAGAATACACAAAGGGAAAGCTGTTAGCCCGCAGAGGAGAATGGAACTTTAAGCTGGTTAATTGGATCAGGCAACAAAAGAATTGTTTACCATTGTAGAAGCTTAAGAAGATCTGAGAGGCTGAGTTGGAGAAAGACACATGGGGGGGGGGGGNGGGGGGGCAGTGAGAGGAAAATGAAGAGGAAGACAGAGGTAAGGGGAGACAGGTATAAAATAGAGGGAGGGTGAGGGACTATTTATTATTTCTGTGACAAACAGGCAAAAGAGAGATGGGAGAGAGATCTTGATGGGAGGAAAAAGAAAACACATAAAGGAACATCTCTACCGAAATACAGAAATAGTTAAAGAGAGACATCAACCAAGAATGAGAGAGAAGAGAGCAATGGAACCTCAGTGAATAGAATAAATACGATTGTTTTTTCCCCCTCAGGCGAATTAGAGTCAGGCCTTGTGCAGAGAAACCTGACTGCCTCTCTTTGATCTTCTCTCTAATCAGATTGGAGCTCAGGGTTTAGGGAAAAGGCATAACATTGTATTGCCTCTTTTCTCTTTGAAAACTGTGTGCGTCTGATTATGCATATCTGTTTGTGTATGCATGTGG
The DNA here is from genome assembly GCA_003416845.1 of Oplegnathus fasciatus. NCBI lineage: Eukaryota > Metazoa > Chordata > Actinopteri > Centrarchiformes > Oplegnathidae > Oplegnathus > Oplegnathus fasciatus. The sequence continues at coordinate 82,546 of NTHP01000675.1, forward strand.
CAAGGGTCATGTGTATACAGACTGGTGTGTGTGTGTGTGTGTGTGTGTGTGGCAGGGTTGTTTTATTTGAGTGTTTTTAGTTGATGAATTTAAAAGGCCCCAGAACTATAACTGGCCCCAAGGCATGCATAAAAAAAATTAAATGAACACCTATGCATTTTGATGTGAGTTGTTTCATTCTTTCAGCAGACAAAACCTCCACTGAAGTTTGTATAACCAGCGCATGCACAAAGACAGAAAGACGTGTATTTAGACCATGCTTTGGGTACATGAATGCTCTTCTTCATGCATTCACTATTTGCTTCTCTGCTGCTGTTGTGTGCATATGGGCAGAGATCAGGGATGTAGCACAAAATTCTGGACCCTTAGGCATTCTCTATGGGCCCCTACCCACATCCACGGCTATTCATTCCAGTATCTTTGTGAGCCCTCTTCACATGAGGGAGACCCCTTTATCCCCTCCAGTCCTACGCCCCTGGCAGTAGTTCAGAGAACTTGCACAAAATACATTTTTTGTAATTAACTATTAATAATTGACTAGTGTTTTAACATACATGTGATTAATACTAAAAAAAATACTAAAAAGAAATGCAGAATGAGGTGCAGCCATTCTCACACTGTGTGTTTCTGGCTGAGTGACTCTCAAGTTAAGCTGAACTTTGCTATCACCTCGGTTAATGTGGTGGTAAAATGTGGGGAAAAGGATGTGAAAAGTTATTTATACACTTCTCTAAACAACTTAGAAAACAATGGCCAAAATTGTGTGGCCCTTTAAAGTGTAAAGTTTGTTTACCATACAGTATTATGTATTGTTATTTTAGGAGGAGGGAAGTGTTATTCTGGTGTAGATACACTGTGACTTCTACAATCAAACAAAGCAAGTCAACAAACAGGACAGCAAGGAAGGAAAGTGACTTGTCTGGCTACATGCCGCAGGAGTTTTGTGTGTTTTGAAAATGTAAACAAAAAGTCCCCATGCACTTTAATAGGAAGCTGGGGTGGAACAGCAGTATCTATCTCACTGTTTTTTTACCAGTCGTGCAAACTTGACCGGAGTTTCAACTTTGGTGCGAGTTGCAGACCGTTACAGATTTGTCTTCTGAGATGAACTGTTGCTTCAGTCGAACACCTTGCCGATCATCAACTTTAATTCCAAGTGTTTGACATATGACACGCTTGTATTACACCATTTCACTTGTCAGTTCTCCCTGCGCCTCCAAGAAAGGGTCTGTTCACCGCCCCAAATCCTATAACTGATGATGCAAGCACAGGCCAAGTGATGGCAAGACTCATTACAGCCAGAAGACCTTTAATCACTCTCTCAGATTAAAAAACTGTGAGACTCTGAAAGCAGAGACTTAACTTGAACTTTACAACAAGGAAAACCCAATGAATTTATAAATGTATGAGCATGTATTACGACAAGTATCTGAAGATTTACATTTAAGGTTTACATTACAGTTTACACATTTTACTACTGTACACCTGTCTATAAAAGTAGTATATTCTATTTTATTTGATATTATATATAGTATATGTTATACTATATTCCTATAGTTTAGCTGCTGCACTATTTTAGGTCTTAGATCCGAATTAGATTTACTTATGTGACTTTTTTTCTATACATATTTGTATGAGCTTTGCTGGTGGGAGCCTGAGATCTAAGAATTTCACAACTGATTTTAATTTTAATTTTAATAACTGAAGTTTGTTTGGTTTATGACCAAATAACTGCAAAATTAACGACATTCCCATCAAACTCAGCTGTGCTTTGTGTTTAGTGATAATAAGAAAATGCTAGCATGCTAACATTCTATACTAAGATAGTAACGTCATTAGTGTGTTAGCATCCCAACTTTAGCATTACTCAAAGCACCACTGTGCTTAAGCAGCTACAGCTTCACAGAGCTGTTAGCATGGCTGTAGACTCTTACAGGCTGGCTACATCGAACACGTAATGCATTTGGAGCGTATGTGGAGCAGATGCTGCAACACTACGCTTCCATTATAATCAATGAGACACTGGACATGAGAGCAACACATAAGAGTGAGTATGCGCAGCGGAGATCCACTCTGCAAACGTAAAAAATAGGCCAGTCAGCTATTTACATTTTTTACGTGAGGTGTGCGTGTCCATGTATTTTTAAAAAAAACATCCGCTCCGCGTACGCTCCGCATACATTACGTGTTCAATGTAGCCAGCACGTTAGTCTTATTTATACAGTTGTGTAATATTAAATAGCATTACATTTTTTATTTTGAGCTATGATCGGCTGTGAATATTCCACATGTATTTACACATAACACCAAACTGGAGGATCACTTTAAATGCTTTATTTTACAGGTCTCCTAGGAAACTCTCTGGAAAGCACTAAGTACAGTAATTTAAATGTGTTTTCTTATGTGTGCACAAGAAAACAAAACAGGGACCCACTCTTAAAAATACTGCTTAATAGCACTACTAGTGGTCAAAAACTCCACAAAGTACCTTTAAATTAACATACCGGTACCAAAATACAGTGCTACGGATGGTTTCCCACTATTCCACATCAGGTGGTGGTAACGCATCAAGAAATGTAGCGAGTATATAGCCAGTAAAAAGCTGAAGAAAAAAGAAGACAACTTGAAAGCAATCACTGATGTAAACTGTACATTTTAATGTTGTTTTTTTAATTGGCTTTGCAAATGTTTTGTGAGGAAGGAAACGCATTCAGTTTGTTAGGCCTCAAATATACACTCAATACATTCTGGTGAGAAACACTGGATGTGAACATAACTGTGTTTGTTTACAAGACAACTCCATAAGGCACCTTTAATTAATTCCAATTATTGCCAGCATAACCTACAGTGTCTTTTAGTCAGTGCACAGCAGGTCAGCTGAACAAAATATTACATTTGTCTATAGGCAAGCACACAATTCCACATATGTGCAGAATAAAATCTCTTATATGAATAATGAATTAATACTTACTTGGATCCATATTAGACAGTCCGTTTCAAGGAAATCCCTCTAGAGATCAACAACTACTTAAAACCCAACTACTTAAACTCAGATAATTGTCGGAGAACTTTGTCTCTAGTTTCCCTTTAATCCATTCTACAATGCATAGTTCATTCCCACAAAATAAAGCTTTAATAAAGCTTTAATATACAATATAGAAAACTGGTTTCCCTTGAACCCTACAATAGCTCAAGATTTCAGAGCAGTTATGAATTTAAACAATCTGCTTTGTTCAGGTTTAGCAAAGAATGGGATTTACGCTTGAGTAACGGAGAGAGAGAAAGATAAGAATATGATTAAATGAGATTCTTTAAAAGCAAAGATTTATCAAACAAATTGTATTCTTTATTATCACACATGGAGCCCTCTCATTAGCATATAAAGAGATCAAATCAACATAGAAAAGGTTTTCATCTTTCAACATGGTCACATGTTTGTGTGTGTGTGTACACATGGCATTTTGAACCGTAAGAGACGTTATTCCAGGGAATTATTTCTGTAGATTATCAGAGTGATCATGTAGATTTATACATTTCCTATTTCACATGAACTCAACACACACATAGAGGCACGGACACACATACACACACAAACACAGGGAGTAAATTGGTCCTCACCTCCTGTATATAGTGTGAAACACACACAGCGGGAAACACACAAATGGATGGTTGTACTGTACACATACGTGCATTCACATATTTTCAGACACTCTCTCTCTCTCTCTCTCTCTCTCTCTCTCTGTCTCTCTCTCTGTCTCTCTCTCTCTCACACACACACTCTGACATGGTCTATGCATCACTTTGTGACAAGGCCAATCTTTAAGCCTGACTCTTTTTGATAAGTCTATGATTGATCTTTGAGGGTCTATTTCCTGTCTTCACCTGTGATAAATCACCCTTACATTGTCAGTTAATATCTGTGTGTGTGTGTGTGTGTGTGTGTGTGTCTTAAAATCTGTACAAGCATTAGTGTCACCCGCAAAATGAAACTACAGGGTGTATTTCTCCATATTGCTAATAAAGTATACAGGTATATTCAATAAACAATAAGTTCATGTTCCTGTTTTCCATCCATATAATTAGTTAGTTAGCTGGGTTGTTTTTTCTCTGTGTCATGCCAAACATTTGGCCCATCCCCATGGATTACAAGACACTATTATTTATCAAACATCAAATAAATCTTTTCATTTTTAATTAAATCATTTTAAATGAATTGTGCACTGAATAACAGAATAAAGAAAGTAAGATGAAAAGAAATGCTACAAGCCTATTTTTCTATTAGCTATTACCTATTTTTCAGGCTTTCTCCAAGTTACTGGCAATTTTAAATGTTTCATATATGAACAGCCATCACTGTTTTTGTGCAACATCCATTTTTGCCCCTCTCTCTCTCTCTCTCTCTCTCTCTCTCTCTGTCTCTCTCTGTCTCTCTCTCTCACACACACACACACACACACACACAGACACTAACAACCTGCTTTGACAGACTAATTGAACTCTGTTTCTAATCTAACCTACTATCCCTGATACAAGCAAGTCAGGCTCTATCAAACAAGCTGCATGTTAACTTCTGTCATTTCTGCATCTTTTTGCTATTTGTCAAACTGATTTTGTTGTCAGCTTTGAATGGATGCTTGCCTGTCTTGCTTATCTTTTGTGGATGTTTGTCTGTTGTCAAACAGTATGTCTTGCAGTGAGTACTGTTAACGCAGTAGTGTAACATTTTGTGATGCATGAAGTCTGACATACTGTAAACACAAGTAATGTGGAATTTTTTTATCCACAATGAACAGATTTTTTACATATTTGCACACCTATTCAATCTAGTTTGTTCTACATTTTATATATTGTATTTTCACTTTTGTTATATTAGGCAGAGGTGTAAATACGATTGAAAAGTACCACTTTTCTCAGAATAACACAACTTTTTTCATGTGTGGTCTGTACAAAAGCGGCAGGTCAAATTTCTTATAATGGTGGTACTAGACAAATCCAAGTAATTTCTGTCTGAATATTCTTGTGTTTTGTCAATACTGTCTGTTACTGTACGTCTCATACCATCTGCCTACCCACCTGTTCTGATCTGATGAAATTATGAGAGATCCTCTACAAGCATATTTCTTGCCTTCAACTATGATACATTATTTCCTTGCCAAGGCCTCAGATGCTGTACAGAACGTTGAAGACACAGCACCACCTATCTCAAATTATGTTCCCTCTTCCTCCTTCTCTTTCTACTTTTCTAAATATACTGTTTACACTGTATACCTCCGTTTACATCCGTCTCACAATGACCCAGGGTGCGTAAAAAGTGACCATGAACACTTACACATCCCAAGTATTTAGTAGAAAAAGACAGATATAGTAAAAAGATAGAAGGCCTTGGACAACATGACCCTTTGCGAAGCAAACATGGCTGACATCATTCAAGTCAGCACATAAAGTCTTCAGTCGGTTGTCTTCATTTCTCTATCCAGCGTACCATCATGAGGTTTAATCCTTCTGCTCCTAAAGGAGCCTGGGGTTTTCTTTCTTCATATAAAAGGACAGATAAAAGTTTATGTCCAGTAAACTGCATTCATTGTAAATTTGTCCTCAGGAGACAGCAGAGTTTACATCAACATGAGACATATAAAATACCAGCATGTGAGGGAAATTGATGGAGAATAAGTTACATACAAAATACTACAACACTTCATAAAACCACAGACTACATGCATTACATCAAACATTCACAGACCAAAGTACCCACAGACCAATAAATGGCTGAGTCTGTGTGATCATGCTGCTGGTGGTGGCGGGGTTAAAATATCTGCATAAATCCCGACTGGAACAGATGGGAGGGGTGTGTGTGGGCCTACGTAGCTCTCTTTGTAATATCTTTGTCTGATGGTCCTGCAGTGGTGGGTTTTTCGTATCCAGTGATCTAGATGACCCTCTAGGACAGCTTGTTCTTGCATCAGACATTACTGTAGCATGGTACCAGATTAAATACCTGTCCCATACCTATATACCATTTAAAAGGTCTCTCTCTGCTGGTCCCAAAGCTCCTCAGCCTTCTAAGCAGTCCTAGTAATTTTCTTGTATCTATTGCTGATGTAATCAGTGTTTTCTAAAACTTCCCATTGTTGTGTATTATAGTCGCCAAGTTTGATGTTCCATGATGTTGTTTTGTCTGTCTATAAAGAGTGTTGACCACGACAAGCAGAAGGTTTGCAGTTGAGATGACATTGCTAGATGGGTGTTACTGGAGGAGAAGACTGCTTAGTCTTTCTTCACCTCCCTAATGTTTCTTTTATTAGCATCAATCTCTGCTGGTGTTGGAAACTTGGAAAGAGACAACACAAGCAGCTCAAGCCCAATCACAGTTCGTTCTTCAGTCCCCACGCGGAGCATAGAAATGGCGGCGTAGACTACAGTACGTAGCTATGACGTAACCCCTGAACACACGACCATAAATCAAGATTTACCTACCGCATTTTTGCACAGCTTTCTGGTTTCGAAACCAATGCCAAACCATCTGCATACTCGATGAGACTGCTAAATGTGATCATATCAGTGCTCTTGTATTTGATTTCTTTGTCTAGAGGAAAATCAAGAGAAGAGTTAAAGCACACCCTTGTGGTATTCCTAAAGTCATCACTGCACACCTGCTTGGGCCATAGAAACTTGACAGAACAAGGCTGGATTGTATTGAGGGTTATGGGAAAGTCCAGTAAAACTACAGTATAATATACATATAATAAACCTTCATCCTAATAAATATGATCCTTGGTTGTATTATCTTCTACAACTCTTTGGAGTATTTGGAATGGGTCTTTTGGGTGCACAGATGATGGTGGCCATTTTCCAAACTGTGGGAGTAAAATATGAGTTTAGAAAAGTTTGAATAAAAATAGATGAAGACGGGCCCTAGTTGTACAGCACACACCTTTAAAACCTTCCTATTGGGACCATCATCCCTTTTTTTAATACATGGAGAGAAAGGGGTGAGACTAGTGCGGAGATGATGAAATTTGTCACTAAAACCATGTTTATTAAATCAGAAAGAAAAAGTATTTTCTATTCAACTGTATAAAAACATGTTTGCATCTCCTACTCTCAATACACTTCACTATCTCCCACAATACACTTGGCTATCTTCTTCTGTTCTCATCATCTTTTCAAGAGTTAGATTTTCTCAGCCGTTGCTCTCTATTGTTCCGCGATGAATGCAAATTCTACAAGTCGGAGCCTCTCCCAGGACGTGGAAATGGCCTCCGAAAATTACTTTGCACACCTCACTGACTGTCAGACAGAGAGGAGGGAGGAGGGGATGGAGAGAATACAGAGGCAGGAAGGGGTTAGGGGAAAAGAAGGGGAGATGAGAAGAAGGGAAGGGTAAGGAAAGTAGGGGAAAGGGAAGACAAAGCAATTCAGAAACATAAAGAGGAAAGAGGAGACAGTGACTGAAGCACAGATAGCTTGCGTACTAATGCCATGTGCTCTTTAGCCTTACCTGACCCCTTCTCCAGGCCTTCTAACCTGAGAGCAGGACGTGTCAGCCTCCTCATTAGAATGGCTTTTGGGATGCTCTGAAGGTACAACCACTGGGTCAGCATTTAATAAGAGGGCAGGGCAGGAGGGCCAAGATTTGTTTTGAGGGCTGTTGACCCTGTTTGATGTCTGCAGTGTAAAATGATGTAAATGCAGAGGAAAAGATACAGTGTACCAAAACTTGTTTGGGATTTGGAAAGTATTTAAACCATTTGAGGCCAGGTTTTATCCAACCACTGTACGCATTTAATCAAATTTTAGTTTATTTTGTGAAAACAGTTCAGGCCAATTTAACAATAGTTTTGATATTACATTGCAAAGCACTGGTGAAGACCATACCAAGCAGCCTCCCTCTAGTACCATAGTTAAGATTTTTTTTCCCCCCAGGGTATTTAGTACTACTTCTGAGCTAAAGATATGTACATTGAACCCAGCCCAGATTATGTATAAATCCCATAAATTGCAGTTCTTATCAATATATCTGCAAACGGCAACTCCAGTATGGTTAAGGTTAGGATGGTACTGTTGTAGCCAAATAAACTATGCTTACGGTAGGGTTTATGGTTAGGCAACTAAAAGACTTGGTTAAGGTTAGGAAAATGTTTGGTCTGAAACAGGACATAAAGTCTGCTCTCCCGTATGAAGGTTGGATGTGCTATGATTACAGAGAGTCCTGGTGAAACTAGCAGACCAATAACTCTTTTCCATGCCTTGTGTTTCCTTTGCGTTTTATTAATCAGAACTTTTTGGTTATATGTTTTTAAAAAGGCGGCAGTAGGACCAATGATGTCATTGTTATGTGCTGTTTGGTAGGTAAGTGCAGTTCAGTTGTAAGACAGCCAGAAATGGAAAATGTGGCGCTAATATTGATTTTCTTTCATGTTTACATGTACTGACCTTTAAATGTCAGTATCATTACTATACATTATTAATTGAATAGAAGAGCCCCACCTGCAGTAGGGGCTTGGCAGACCGGACCAAAGAGAGTATAAGAACGGCACCAGACCAGCTCCCACCTCGCTGACAAGCTCTCCAGTGGGTGCAGGACAGCCACCCTGTCTCAAGATGCCAGTCTGGCTCTCTTTGCTCCGTACCACTAAACCGGCCGGCTGCTTGATTCTGTCCTGAATCAGAGGACGGGAGGTGTTGCTCTGGTGGAGAACATACTGAGGGTCGCAGCACAATACTTTGAGTTTTTTCTTTTTCCTCACGAGGGAAATGTTATATAACAATGTAGTGTTTGTCACACCGCACAGCTACTTACTCATACTCACTCACTGTTGGAACTTACATGATTATGAAAACACCTCCATGTTAAAAATAGCCACACTTTAAGTTACAGGTCATGCAGTGGAGAAGACCTATAACTGACAACTAATTTAAGAGTTCAGAAAAACAGCTTTTTTCACTAAGGAACTTTCACTTTAGAGAGGGAGTCTATAAGAATCTCAAATAACCACAATTATCTGGGATTGAATTATAGACATCGTCTGGACAGAGGTTAAGTGTGCGACCCACTGTATTCCTCGTGAGAGCCTGGTATTGTTCTAGCTATTGAAATCTGTGATCACTGCTGTGGTTTTTGGAAACCTTTTATCCTGGAGCCAAAATGAACTTAGCTTCTTACTAATGGAGCCTGTTAAAACATATTTTCACCCTTGTCATGCAAGGCCCCAACAGCAACTTTTAATTCCCATCAGTAAAGAAATCCTAAACCTACAGATCATTAAGTGATAACATCCTTTACTTGGTATTTTTTATCTGTGATTAAAATGGCACCTTATTAACTTGAAACATTATAAGTCATGTTGACATTACATTGCCCTTTTCTTCCTTTGATAATAGCTGCTAATTAACCTTATGTTTCACTACCACACATATTGTGTCATTTCCCATTAGTCACATTACTTACTTTTACTTTTACATTATACTTTTGCTTTCATCTTTTAGCTCAATCTGTTATTTTCAGGTGAATATGAATCAATGAGTGTGGGAATATATTTCGTAATATTCATGCCTCCACAATGGTTTAAATGGCAAAATAAAACCTGAATGTGAAATAACAAATATACATGCTTTGTCCACCCAAATCACTTAATACTCTAAGAGGTTTAAAAATAAAATGATGTGCTTTCACCTGACTTTGGCTGAGTGAGAGTTATAAGAAACTCGGGGCAGTAATTATTATAATTATATTTATTCATAATTTGCTCATTTTAGTGCTGCTCTGGAAACTCTCATGGCAGTACACATCCTTTGTTCTCTGTCATCTTTAATTTATGAGAGATGCAATTATTTATCCATTTTCCAACTGCGTGTGTGCACGTCATACCGCAGTACAACTGTTTTATTTTCAGGAAGTTGTCTATTTACAGAGCAGATCTTTGGGGACTGGTGACAATAGACCTGCTTGTCTTGTCTGGAAACCTCTTAACTACCAGTCTGTGGGGGGTTTTGTCACTCAGAAATTCACATTTTTTTAATATTTGTACACTTTTTAAAGATGTTTCAAAGACATGGACCAGCTTGAGCTAAATTCACTGTAGATATGATAGAAATATTTGCTCTCTTGCTGTTTAATATTTATAATATCGCTCTTTTCTATCTTTAATTGAATGGGAGGAAGTCTTAACTTGAGTCAGAATTCCTGATCAGTCTCCTATGGTGAGGCTGTCGCAGTGGCTTTTATATTTTCATTTATATCACATCTATTTACAGAATACTCCTCTGAAGAGACAACAAGAACATTGTGTAGGTCGCAAGAGGCTCACCACTGTGGTCTGGTGACAATTTTAAACATAGCACAATTAAAACAGAACAAAACTCCATAACAGCCCCTACTCTTGCATGCAAATAAAACTTTAGAGTGCATGTGTGCTTGAATACAAAATAAGATTTTAAAAAAAAAAAGATTCTCAGACATGAAAACACATTATTTCTAGCTTTTGTTCAAACTGTACTGATTCAAATATACGACGTAACTCTGAGAACGCTTCAACAGGGTTTGAATCAGAGTGCGCCATTGCAACAATGATCTCGTTAATAAATTAAATGTCACGATAACCTTCCTGCGCCCAGTTGTCATAGAATCAAGGGCAGGATCAATGCTGTTAGCAAGCTTCTCATTTTTAGTCATCCCAGTAAACGTGCATGCAAATCAGTGTCTGTACGCTCAGCCAAAGATGGTTTGCCAGCAAAAGAAATGCCCCTCTGTTATGCTTTGATAGGCAGTTTAAAATGTTAGCGAGAAATCCGTCTTCTTGCTGTTCAAAAAGACCAACAGTGTAATGAGTCTGTGGTCAATAAACTATAGCGTTAGCTGATCGAGTTCTGATTGACAGTTAACACTAGCAGACAGTATAGTAATTTGTAATTTGTCAGTTATACTTTTAAAACTATAATAACAGATTTTTGTGAACACAACATTGGCATATCATCACCTTTTGAGTTGATATGGCGAACTTGTTAGCAATAAGTTGCTTATTTACACATCCAGCAGTTATGGAGCAACATACCATTCATTTAGAGTCGTGTTTCTGTCTCACCTGGCGAATGTAAGTCCAATCTTCACTTACTTTTAGCTCTATTTTTGGTCTCCACCAACTCATGCTAAATGCTCCACTCTGTTCACCAGCTAGTCGCTAACTATGTCTGTGTCTGAAAATAATGCTATGAGAGCGGTGAGAGTGAACCAAAACAGTAAAGTTGTGGGCCAGACAGCTAAACAATGAGCTGAAACTCAATGAATCCCCTCGGCTTTACAGAGCTTTAATAATTACGATAAGCAGACAACTAAATGCAGTCACCTCTTAATACAATTCCATTTTTGAATGTAATAATTAGAATACTAAAAGTAATTCTAGAATTTCTTTGAAGTTGACTACTGAAAAAATATTTGTTACCGGACAGCCCTGGTGAAACAAAGGCTTGTGCTTTCTTGATAGTCCTATTTTTCATCCACATGATTTTCTAATTTCCCTAATAATTCTCATTTGTTTAGTGTGATTAAAACAAAACAACATATACAGTAGGTCTAATATTATATATATAATATCAAATCATTTTTATATTATTTTGTAGCACTCAACTGGTGTTAGCAGGTATAGTTTTACAGTACTATTTATTTTCCCTTTAGGTAGAAAAGTACTACAGAGCCCATTTGAGCTCCTCCCAGAGAAACTGGGCTCAAACACTGCGTCAGGCATCACTATTCAATAACACGAAACTGGGAAAGAAAGCAAGAATGCCGAAGACCAAATTGGAACGTGCATCATGGTACAACTTGCTACAGAAGCACATCTGTGTAAACCAGGCAATTAAAAAACCATTTGAAAATGCAAGCATGCTAACTCCGTCGGGACTGAATGGAAAAGAGAGGGGGTCTGATTGCTTTAGACAGAAGATTTCCACGCACTGTATTGAACACCATTCCCCTGGTATGTCGCGATCTCATCTCTATCTGTGTGGGGTAATTTAAGAAATAAGGTAATTTAGTAAGATAGGACACAGTGGTACTCATGGTGTAAGTTATCTGTTCAGCTATATTATAACAGTGGTGGCATCAGCTCCTTTAGATCCAGAAGAGATGATGTATTTGGTGATGAACAGAGATGGAGCTTGCCTTTTTGTGTGTGTGCATGTGATGGTGTGTGGTTGTGTGTGGTTGTGTGTGTGTGTGTGTGTGTGTGTGTGTGTGTGTGTGTGTGTGGTTGAGTGGTGGGTGTGGATTTCTGTTTGCATGTGTGTTTAATGATTTAATGAAACAGCTCATAAGAGCACATTTTATTTTATTTTAACCATCTAAAGTGCACATGGGTTAGAAGTAAACCCTGTAATGTGATACATTATGTGGATAATGACATCTGATAAGCAGCCTTTTCAATTCCACCTGGTATTAATAAGCATTCCTGTTATCTCAATTCTTCCCACATTGTGATTGGATCTCAATATGCAAATGAGGTACGGAGATGTGACAGACTTGTCAACAAACATTGGGCATCTCAGGTCAAGGGGATTTGGGATACTCTTGAAGGAACGGTTCAATGTGCAAAGCATATATACTGTGTATAAAGCATACTGACACAGCCTATGGCATCTGTAGGCTAATTTAGCCAACTAGGCTAATGTTAATTATACTGTGAGAAGGAGATCAGTTCCAGTGGTGAAGCTTGCTAGCAATAGTTCTAGCCCTGTTAACCCCACGTGACCCCCATCTTGCGCATGGTAGTGGTCACTTGACGGTCTCTCAAAGCAATGCTGCTGACCTGTTGTTTTGCCAAATTAAATATTATTCATTTGCCAAAAGAACGGGTCTTTTTGGATTTATACTTTGCTTTAACATGCATTTTGTCCTGATCAGTCATTTCAAAACAAATGACTCTAAAATGGTGAATACATTTCTCTTATAGGGTAACAAACACCCTGAAATTTCTATTTCATTAGAATAAAATAAAGGTTAAATAAGGGTTTCAAAAAGCCATATCGGTGAATTATATTCATGCCATTCATTTGTGCAGGGAGTCAGCAGGAAGTCAGCCGGCATGGCCAGGGAACAGTTCTAAAGTGCATGATCCATGATCCCAAAAACACGAAGCCTGAAAAATGTTTTTGGTGTGTGCGCCCGCTGAGAATGGGCGTTCTCTTAATCCATCCATAGCTCTATGCAGCAGCAGCAGACTGTGTACACATCTGACAGAAATTATGAATGTGAATTCCACTCAGACCCATTCAGAATTAGACTTTGAGATCGATTGCATGCTCAAGATCTTGGCGTCTGCATCAGTCATGCTGTATCTATGGCAACAAGTGAGGCTCATTTTATGCCCTTGTGACCCGCCGCCCTTGCACACTTGACATGACGACAGTGACCATTTCATACATGTCACCTTACTTTTGTGCAGTCTGCAAACCCGGAAGGGAGGACATTTATTATGTATTGATCCCTCTAAGGGGACTTTTTCCATCAGATGGCAGGCNCGTGGACACTGGACACAACCGGTTAACACAAGGGTTTTCCAACTGAAGGACAACTGGCCTTCATTTACTGTAAGTGACTTACAGACAGTGATCGTATAGTGATGACAACTTACCTTGTTCTTACACTGTTCACATCACACCTTCAAACCTGTGATGCATAAATTAGTATGTGAGACTGTGCTAGCCTGTTTCTCTAAAGAATTACAATTACTTTGATGTCAGGTTACTTTATACAGAAGAACTTAAACAAAACAAAACTTAAAAACAAAACTCAAAAGTTCTGTTCAGTTTGCTGATATCACCATAAAGGCTTTCTCATTAATGAAATCTTCAAAATTCTAACCTCTCCTGGTCAGTTGAGGCCACCAGCGTGCAGGAAATGTAAAGTTTTGCTTGAGGACTGATTCAACCCCTCATTTAGTAGTAATTAGAATGAAAACGTATTCGCGGCTGACTCTTGACTTCAGTGATTGCACAGGTGCCTGTGTGTGTGTGTGTGTGTAAGTTTCTGTACTTGCAGGTGGCTAATTACCCCTCTCAGTGTCTTTCTCTCTTCTGTTCGTTAAGTTCTTTTCTCTTTCTTTTTAGTCCCGTCTCATTAACGGGTGTTCAAACTGTGTGAGTGAGCAGAAAGTGAGTTGAGGATTGTAATGCTAATCTTCCTGACTCATTATCTAGAAGACAGTTCTACTGAACGGTTACTTTTGTACGCATATGTGTGTGTGTGTTTGTGTGTGTGTGTGTGTGTGTGTGTGCGTAAGTCAATGTACGTCAATCTGGTTTGGCAAGGTACATGCAATGCTCAAACATATAAAGTACAACCCCAAATACCTGAACTTCAGTCATTCAACCATTTAATTCCTCTGAAGCCAAAACCAAAACCTCCCTCGTGTGTGTATGTGTGTATGTGTGTGTGTGTGTGTAAGCTTGTAGCGTAATTACTGAGCTGTTTAATACTGCAGTATAACACTGTGTGTGATTTTCTGTATGTGTGTGTATGTGATTACTGACACCGCTAACGGCTCATAACGGCGTTTGATAGTGTAGGTTGTTAACAAAACACCTGTTAACAGAGACAGAGGTATAAAGCCTTTCAGTACACACTTGCATACGCGCACACACACCCTGTAGTAAACAAACCCATCCAGATCTAGGCGGGAACAGCTGGGAACTTTATTGGGCCTCTTACTACTCAGCAGGATTTGCATATGAAAACATCCTGAGCAGTGCTACTAGCTTCATTAATACAGAGACAAACGGTGTGTGTGTGTGTGTGTGTGTGTGCATGCATGAGCGTGTGTGGTGATTTCATCCTCAACCGCTTTATCCATCTATCTATCTATCTGGTATTGATTGTCAGCTGTGTAAATATTGTGTGTGGTTTCATGTGTGTATTTATGTGTTTAAAGTTCAGGAAGCTGTTTTTAATCACATGTGCCTTTTAAACTTTAAACACTGACCCAGTCAATATATTCAGATTGGAAAATGGGCCCTAATCAGCCTTA
>NTHP01000675.1:103441-134911 GCA_003416845.1 Oplegnathus fasciatus
TTTTTTTTAATGTCAAGAAGGACATGGAACTGGCCCTAGTCTTATATATTCACTTTATATCTTGAGGTTTGGTTTTAGGCAGAAAAAAAGTGCATCAAAGCGTTTCAGAACCCTGCCCTCGACTCCTGACAGGTAGTTTAAGGTAGAAGCTCTGAACTTTACCACGGCTGCTCTGGTAATGTATCATGACGTTTGAAGGCATCGAGAAAATAAGGTCAAGTAGCCTGGGTTGAAGCTTCTTTGAATTATACAGAGATTTTCTGCTTGGCCACACTCATTCCAGCAAATTCGCTGAGACATCCAAGCTTCAGGATTAAACTTGTTCTAATTGACTTAATGTTAAGGCACCAATTCAGTCAAGTTAAATGCAAACAAGAATTACTTCACTGCTTAAATTTGAAACATGAGGAAAGAGACATTCAGCTGACATCTAATCAATTTAAAGTGCTTCCAAGTGCTAGGAAAAACTCATATGCCATTTATAATATTCAGGAAACAACGTCTTTTTTTCCACATTTGTATGAATTTAAGTCAAAATGCAGACTGTGACTTTAAAGGATTGACTCAGTTAAGCTCTTCAGTTGTTGACACTTGGGCCATAATTAACTCACACTGCCAGATAACCACGCTGTGTGTGTGTGTGTGTCTGTGCGTGTGCGCGCACAGTTGGATTCACCTCCATGACATTAAGCCCTTAGTCAAATGTGTCAAGTTAAATCGTATTTGGATGTCATGTTTTCATAAAGTTTAATGTGCAGATAGAGCCTTGTTTGAAAAATAAATAGGCAAGAAAAAAGGCACATTAAATGGAAAATGCTTCCTAAAACAGAATCTCCTTATTTAGAGGAAATAAGCCAGTTAAGTGTGATGATGCATCAACTCCACCGTCACTAAAAGGCAGTAGCACTTAAGGAAATAATTCACTTCAGTACAGCATCAGTAGTTTCAGCAAACAGTCAGAGTGTAATGACTCACAAATTCATTTTGTTTTAGATTTTGAGGTCTGAATTAAATTTTATTTTCACATCTAAAAACACTCCCTGTGCAATGTGGAACACGTTTATCTAATTTTGAATCTGTTGCTTACTTGTAGGAGAATTTAATAGTGATATTGGCACCATTGAGCATTAAGTGGTTATGATTTCCTCTTGGTTGCAAAAGTTGACAAAATTGCTGCTTGCTGAACTGTCCTTAGGCAAGAATGAAAGAGGCAGAAGTCAAGTCCTCAGTGTCCTAAAGTATAGTGTAATTGCTGTAAACAAATGAAGAGGCATGGTGGAGATGATTGGTAGCATCAACCTTACACCAGTGGTATTGTAATGCGAAGACCACATTTACCATAAACCCTTTTATTTCCGTTCCACCTGCTTTTTCTTTAAAGAAGGCAGTAATGTTAAAAGTGATTTTTCTGTTGGCATTTCATCCATTTCATCATCTGTCGTTGGCAGAAAGTCTGAAACTTTCAGCCATCTGCTGAAAAGACAGCACCCTCTTCCTGTTTTGTGCTGTAAAGAAATTTCCATCACATTCAATCTGCTGAGAAATGCAGTGTGGAGAGCTACAGAGGCTGTCAATCTCCTTGCCGAAGGGCCTCTTTGATTACAGCAATTAAGCCATCTCAAAATACAGGCGGAAATGGTTTATTAGTGTTACATGACTACTGAGACGAACAGGCAGCCCAGCGCTTAGAAATAGGATGTGTGTGTCATTGAGTACAGAGGATCAAAGGATGTGAGCCTGCACACTCTATAATGCTCTATTGACACCTTTATTAGACCATGAAACCAACATTTTGATCCACAGAGAGATCTCCATCGGGTCAAGCAGGCCAAAGATCCTTCTGTGAATAAAAACACTGGTTTATGGTCTAATAAAGGCATTAGTGTGGAATCATACAAAGCTCAGCCTCATGTCATGCTTTGATCTTCTCTTACATGACTACCATATATCAAACTACATGTGCAGTGACGTTTTCCCTAACATGAGGCAAATTATTAGGCCTAATGGGGATGCTTTCACTTTTTCCATTACCGTCCACTATTGTGCTTACTTATATTTAACTGTACATTTTGAATGGTGGATTATGTTTGTCACAGCAGCCCTCTCGCCATATCTGTTTTTCAAAGGAACACATTTTGTTTCCACATACGCCTTGTGGTATCTAACCTTTTATGTTCTTAAGTTTAAACTTGAAAGTCTCATTGGATGAAATGAAACTTTTAATTTTGAACGCTTTTAGAGATGTGCGTGATGTTTTCTGACGCTGTTTGTATGTGCTTGTGTGTGACTGACTGTGCTTTGTTGTGTCTTATCTCATCACTTATTACATCTGCTGAACTCAAGTCTGTCTTGCAAAAGAGATCATAATCTCAATGAGATTAATTAATAATATATGACTTCCTAACATAACTGCAGTTTGGTTTGTGCTGCTCAAAACATTTAAAAATTCCATCTGAAAAACTCACAATACACCTCAGCCCTAGTGGCTCTGTAACTGCTAACATCAGCATGGCATTGGTGTTCAAAATGATAAGGTTAACATGCTGGTGTTTGCCAAGTAATGATTGCCATTGTTACCATCTTAGTTTACTGTATTAGCATGTTTACATTTACTGATTACATGTAATACTAAACACAACATACAGCTGAGGCTGTACCAAACCCAAACCAAAGTGTTGGACAAATTGAAACTTCTACCTGATGATGAAATATTAGGGAATCACTAAAGTTATTACGATTAATCCTGTGGGGAACATGAATGTCCGTAAAAAACAGTTATCGAGACATTTCAGTGGTGCTAGTGGTGCTAGGTGAAAAGTCAGGGGATCACCAAATTATTAATAGACATTGTCAGGGGACCATGAATATCTGCACCAAAGTTTGCACCCATCCATCCCGTAGATATGAAGATATTTCCCTGAAGAAGTGAAAATTTTGTTCTGCTGATGGCGTTGATGTGAAGTCAGGGGATCGCCAAAGTCATCTTCTTATGACCTTGAATGTCTGTTCCAAATTTCACGTCAGACCATTCAGTATTTGTTGATTTGTCGGCCAACTATCCCCCGACTTTGCCATCCCTGGAGCCCGACCACTGGCATGGCTTTCTTTGCAAGTAGTTCTCAAAACATCAGAGCATAAAGCAGAAATGAACTGCATGGGGGGAAACACAAGAGGTAAATTTGTAATAATGTAATTTAGTTGAACTGCCTCTGAAAAGAGTTTTAAGAACAATGAGATTCCATAACTTCCAGCAAGAAAATAACAACTCTTAGAGAACATCCAGGAGGAGCTCACACTGTGGCAAATATCCTGTAATCGTATTTTCAGACATGTCATGAGCTTTAATGAAAGGTAAATAAGGAGAGATCAATTGAAAGTCCATAATGATATTTATTTAGGTTAGCAACAGAGAAGGACTTTAGACCCAGATGCACATCAGTTTGATCTAATCACCAAAGTCCTTCAATAAGCATAGACCCATGAAGACAGGAGATAGGTGGAATCCCCTGGAGTCAAAATGCTGGTGGTGATGGGGAAAAACCTTTCAGTTAAAACACCTGAATCCTCCTGAGGGACAAGGCGGTGATGGGGATGTGGTGGGTTGTACAAGACAGAATGACAGAATGATATTTAAACAACAGCCTCTGAGGACTGATCGGTCTGAGGTGCGAAGGCAGAAAGAACATTGGCCACATATGGTGATGTCAGAAATGTGGGAAAAGTGGGAAAATGGAAGTGATGGAGTAGTCGGAAGCGAAACAGCAGGAAAATAGCAGAAATTCTCATAAGAAAGGGAAGTGAGAGGGAAAAGATCTTCCTCATAAACCTTTCGCCAAAGCTTCATTAGTGTGAAAACCCTATATGCTGCCGCTCTAATGACCTGGCTGAAGCTCCTGCTGTAGTGGGGAAGGAAAGAAAAACTTTTGGTGTTACTCCCCCTCATCATATCAGACTTTCAGGCAAGTTGTACACTGCCTTCATTAGTCCGGTTGCATAAGGGTGAGTCACACTTCCACAGTCCTTTGCTAATACAGTATAGAATCTCAGTGAAGAAGAAGTGCATTAAATTGGCCTCTCTTAGTGTTTATATTTTCTGTAAATTGCCATCTTTGCTATTTTAAGATTTCACTTGATAATTTATGCAATGTGCCGGCTGAATTGTCCTCACTGAATGCGTTTCTGTAGTGAGTGTATAGCCTCTTATCAGCAGGAGAAGCACTTGTGTCTGTGGGGGCATGTGTGTGTGTGTGTGTGTGTGTGTGTGTTTGTGAGTGTGTGGGGTGTGAAATATTGCATGAATATGAAAATTGCTCCCATAAATAGGCTTTACTTTAAGTTCTGTGAAACTTTAATTTCGACCCCCCGTGGCATATGAATCTCATCTCCCCATCTTCCCCCGGAGGATTCTCTCTGTGACGCTTGCTCTCTGTCGTTCTCTCTATTTTTGTTTTTCTGTCTCTGTTTTTCTCCTCTCTGTTCATCCATCTTGTCTAGCGCTCAACCTTTTCCCTCCTCCTTTCTAAGTGCCATCTCTCTCATGTCTCTAGAGTCTATAACTTTCTTTTTGCCACCATAAATAAGTTACGCAAAGATCAAACACACATACACAATGGTGTAATTATGATGCACCAGCCACAAATACCAAAGGAGAGAAATGTCCAAAGTTGGAAATCAGTCGACTTTCACCTTTTAAACAGGCAGTGGTTTAGGGTGTGTATGACTTTGTGTGTGTGTGTGTGTGTGTGTGTGTGTGGGTGACTTTGTGTTGGCATTTGTGTGTGCTTTCGAGAATCGCAGTCAGTGTACGAGAGGTCAGTGGTCAGTCAATATCATAACCTATGATCAAATCAGGCTTGTTTTAAATGGAGCCAATACAGACAGAAGTCGATGAGAGGGAGAGCAGGAATGCAATGCAGAAGAGAGAGAGAGAGACGACAGAGAGAGAGGGGCAGACAGAAAGGGAGCATGGGCAGAGAGAGAAAATGAGACAGAATGATGAAGAGAAAAAATTGGTTCTCATAGCTTCAGATGATCACATCCACTGCACAAATATTTGACTGGGCAAAGTTCAGAGCTGACTGCTGAGTTTTTGTGGAAAGAAATAAAGTTTTAACACAGCAAAAGGAGAGTGAATGGAGGAGAACAAACAGGAAAGAGAGAGAGAGACAGAGAAAGAGAGAGGTGGTAACAATTTCCAATAATATTATACTGTAGCACTCAGCAAAGTAATGGCAGGAGAATCAAGGTTTTCCCGTGATTTTAAAATTAGTACTTCCTGAGAATATTTCACTCTTTTCCTGGAATTCCCTGGATTTCCGAACACAGAACACACACATGCTAAAAATTTTCGGGTCCCACAAGTACTTGTCCAGGAAATGGGAGTAGATTTTGGTGAAAATTCCCTGGAAATATCAGAATCTCAATTCCTAGTATCCAACCCTTGTACAGTCATCTGCATCCATATACATATATTGTCTTACTATCTACATTTTTTATTGTTGTTTTTTACACAGTATGTATACTGTATACTTTTTTATATATATTTATATCTGTACATAGTAGTTTAATGTTTATGTTTACCTTGACGAGCTGGTTGTCATTGAGAGCAACCACACAGTTGTGTGGAGTGCAGTAATTCATGATAAAATCTCTCAATGTTTAAAGAATCCTCTGCAGAATGCTGCAAAAATGCTGGACCCCAATCTGGGTCCACACCAAAGGCACAAACACACACACAATCCTTTTGAAATGTTTGTGCAGTATTTTACTAACTAACTAACTGACTAACTGCAGACCAACATAAAATTTGGTCAGAAAGAAGAGAAGAAAATGTCAGAAATTGCCAAACAAAAAAAAAAGTTGTGTTCAAACACAAAAATCACAACAAATTATAACAAATTGCAAAGTACAAAATTAATATTGGCATTTTAGGTGACAAAAGATGAAGTTTTAATGTTGCTAACTGAGATTTAAAAAGGTATAGAGACATTGTTGCCTGGAAAAAATGTAAAAAAACAGCAAAAATGCTTGCTGTAAAGATGTTTGCTGACATTGTGTGTTAGTGTTACATATGCATCACCTTAAATAACAACTTTATTATTTAAATAAATAAATTAACACAGAAAGATAGCATTGTACATTGATTTTGGCATATTTTCTTAAAACACTTGAAACATGCTAAAGAAAATCAAATTAAACTGGGACAAATGGACTTAGTTTTGGATGTATTCTGGTGCATCTTGCTGATAATTCAATCATGTGTTCGGCTATTTATCAGTGACAATGTTGGAAATGGTCTGTGAAGAAATGAAAGACTTAGACACTAAATTTGAAAATCTGTGACTCTAACCTCATTCTTACCTGAAGCAGCAGAGAAATGTAAAGTTTAAAACTTGGCTGCTCGATTCAAGGAAACAGCGATACCAGGTGCATATTAAAAATCTAACCAAGTATGGAATTATGTGGAAAAACGGTTGCACTAATGAGAAGAAATTGAGCTAAAGTGGGCATGAAACCAGTATGATCCTGTGAATAAATACTGTAAATCCAGAAACGCGCTCTCCTTATAGTGTCGTAAGATACAGACAAAATAGCTAGATGATGGAGAGACAAAATGGGAAAAAAAGAAAACAACAGTTCATGAGACTGATGGGAGTAAAACTGCGCAGAGCTCTCAGGTAGCTGGAGAAACATTATCTTTGAAGACCACTGACCTCAGCAGTATTTGTTACATTCAGGTTGACTGGTCGAGGGGAGAAACAATAACGGGGGAGGAGAAATAGATTGGAAAAGAAACGGCTCACCTCCAAATACACACTCTCACTCAGTTCATATTAAAGATCAGACCTGCAATAGCAGAGAAGAAATATAGGTGTTATCATCATCACTCTGCTGAGTGTGTGTGGTTGGGAGGAGTGTTTTGATATCACTCACAATAGTCTCTTTTGTCTCCCCTTCACTCCCATTCTCTTTATCTCTCTTTTGTTCTCTATCAGTTGCTGTCTGTCTCTCTTTGTGGGGAAACCCGAGGGTTTTCTCTGCATCTTTCTCACTCCTTTCATTCTCTGCTCTTTTTCTTGTTTCCCTCCCTCTCTCTCTCTTTGCTGTCTCTATTCTCTCCCGTCTCTATCAACCCCCTGAACGCACTCCCTTTCTCCTTCTGTCTACCTGTTAGACGTTTCTTTCATTTTGAACAGGACTGTTATTGCTCAACAATATTGAACCATAAATATAGCCCTTTCGTCAAAAATCTCATATCATGAGGTGACACATTTGCTCTTTCTCTCCCTCTCATAGACACACAAACACGCACAGTGCAACCATGGACAGAAGCTGTGTGTGTACATTTACATATCATTTACTGAAAAAAGAAAAACAAATAAATACAACATGTTGCTGTAAAAAACAGGCAGTTTGGAACTATTTCTTCAAATAAAAAGTGTTTAGAGTAAGGTTTATCCAGAGTAACCATTGCTTCTGGAAACGCAAGTTGCTTTTGACTTTTTCACATGTATTTTTTTGCTAAATTAGAGCAGTACAAACAAAAGTCCATGTATAAACCTCAGAAGCAAATATCTCAAAACCTTGGTGCATAAAAACAAAAGTATCTTCCTCATCCTCTGTTAGCATCTCCCGTGTCTTCGCCCTCTGAGTGAATGGTGTCACTGAGTGCAGTCTGTTCTCTTGCCAAGTGAACTGACCCTTTAAAGAAACTAAGATACTATCAGTGTGCATCTGGCTGCACAACAGTGAGGCTATTCTGCACCAACATTATATGTCATCAGGCTTCTCTACTGAAAAAAAAAAAAAATCTGCTGTTCTCTGTTGTTAGCCATTGCTTTCTACTTTCTACTGCTACTAGATCAAGATTTAATACTTTTTCCAGCCTCCTCTCGTCTCATACAGCTGCCTGACTTGTAGTAGACAAAGAGAATGAGGCTGTGTGAATGATGTGATTCTTCAGGTTTTCCTCTTTGTGTTTTAAATCACTTCCTGCATATAGGGTCCATCGAGTTTTGCCGTAGAGTTTGGCGCAGTATTTACCACCCTGGGACCCCTGGAGGTGCTGTACCAGTAGTAGTATTAAAGCCCCTGCACATCAATAGTGCCACCCATACAGGTGCTCTCACTTATGTTGGCTGATTAGACCTCTGTTCAGGACTGTGAAGGCATGTACAAACTGCACACCTTCTGCTGGCTTTGTTGCACCTGTTAAGGCACAACAGCTTATCATTCTTATTAGTACATAGAGTTTGGTGACTTCATGTAATTCCTAGCATTGCTCCACCCAACCTCGACCTGACTAGAGGGCTAATCAGCCAAGGTAACTGAAAGCAAATGTGTGAATGTACCTTTAACAGTTGTTTAGCTGCGGTACTAGCAGTAGGTCTAGTTACAGTATCAGCAGTAGCCGTAGGAGCAGCAGTGATAATAGCACAACTACAACTGTAATACTAAATTTGCTCATGGGTTACAGACTCAAAATGGGTCTTGTTGTTACTTTTGTTGGGTCCCCACATGACAGAGACACTGGTATGTTTTAACAAGCCCTGGTCCAAGGGTGAGGAACTGCATTATAAATTTCAAGCTTGGGTCCTTCACTGAAAAGGTCTAAGCACTTACGCCTTAAACAATTTATATGACTGGGACTGTTACTGAAGGGAGGAATACAGGTTCTGTGTGGAAAGTGCAGCCTGGTGGTAGAAATATGGCTGCAACTGTCCCTGCTCCATTAGCAATGCCCTTCAGCTTGCTTTAATACGAAGAACAGCTATGAATCAACACCGAACACACACACACTGGCTCTGAAACACATGCACACAAACATCTGAGGTCACGATTGGGTCAGTCAGATGGATGTGGTTGTGTGTATATGCGTGTCTAGCATTAAGATGTTTTTCAGTCATCACGGTGCTTTATTAAAGACAAAAAATACACAGGAGACTTAATCTGAGAGAAATATTAACATATGCTCAAAACTCCATCTTTGACTTAGTATTCACTCAAGCAACACATTTATTTAACAAAAACAGAAACAACTGCTGTTAATCTCTGGTTTCCTGATGGGTTTAAATTGTTTCTGAATATTAACGGGGCAAAAAGAACTAGTCAAGATAGTCAGGAGATAAAATCACTTTAGATGTAAATAGACTGTTTATAGTTTTATTTCTTACATTTTTCTGCTGCATTTGTGTATAAACAATGTTCATTTTTTACAGCCTTGAACTGTGATAACGTGGGGTAAGGATTAAAATGTAAAATGTGCTGAACAAAGACAAAAATGGATGCATAGTCGGCAAAAAGTAACCAAAACAAACCTGGACAGATTAAATATGTTTGCCAGCTAATGTGGCTCTGCAGTGACATAAGGCTTTAGAAAGGATGTCAGCCTGTCTGTCCCCTATATAAACAAAATACTGAAGTTCACATGCACTTTTTAAACAACAACAGAACTTAAACGTTAAGGCTAACCTTCAAAATACCACAGAAAAGGATGCAGAACAATATATTCCTGTATTTCCCACAATGTTGGAAACAATGACAAACAGAAAATATATTAGAGTGCAGCTTCAGTCTGAGCACCCTTGCTCTGTGCCACCGTGGCCTCATTTGGATCCAGGGTAAAACCCTGAGACAGACCCTGGAGCAGCTGGACCTGATGAGTTTTCAAGGAGGCTTCAGTTGTTTTTTCCTCCGGGTGGCTGAGAAATATTGTCATTAAAGAACATCAAAAGTCAAATCAGTCTCTTTGTTGTTTTCTCTGTCTTCCTCTTTACCCACTTTTATCATAGCAGGCTGTACGCATCATTAAGGAGAGAGATGTAGTTCAGAGACACCAACCTTCATCACAGTTAGATGGGCTTTTTATTAAAATGAAGCCATATTTATCAATGAAATGGGCTGTTATGAGGAGAAATAACCCCTTTGATGTTTTCAGATGTGCTATTTTCACAACTTCTTGTATTTCCAGGGGAGGAAAGACCGGAAGTCATTTGGCTGAGACAAAGATTAAATAAGGAAGGCTGAAAACCTCTTTCCCTGTCTCTCTTTCTGTCACTCTTTCTTTCTCTTTCACTGTTGATCCCCTACATGTAGATCGTCTCACATCCTCTCTCTGTTCTCAAACACATTAACACCCATCTGACCAAATTACTTTTCTCCATTTTTTCTTCATTCTTCCTTTTTTCTTTATTTTTCTCTTTCCCACCCAGTCTTCTCATCTTCTCTCCTCCCTTCTCCTCTGTCTCTATCTCTGTCTGTGATTCTTTCATTATATAATAAGTACATTTCATTGGTGTTTGTCCTCCTCTGTGCTCTTCTGTCTCCTACCATACATGATCCTTCCTCACCTCCATTCAAAGAGACACATTATTGACTCCCTTACTGTTTTTCAATCGCCCATCTGATTGGTGCTTTTTAATTACTGAGGCAATGATATCATCTCCCCTCCCAACGCGCTCTTACTTTGAAAGTGTTGCTGTGCCTCACTGCCTGCAGTAGTGCAGCGTGTATATTATTGCTGACCATTTTACCAACGATGCTGTAGTGTTTCATTTTTTCTGTTCTGTATTTCCCACATTTTCTTTATAGCCATTGGTTTCCATTCATTTTCATATTACATGAAAATCAATTAGCAGACTGTGTTTTTAATTCAAGGTTGTATTTTTCTGGTTGGGCATACTCATGACAAATGAAAATGTAAAATGAAAAATCGGTAAATATATATTGTTTTGACTACTTATTTGGTGAAAATTGTCATAACAAGTTATGTATTTTGCATTTACTGGTCCATATATTACTGTTTTGCAAGGGGTGTGAATTTTTAACACACTAACAGTGTTGATACTTTAATTTCACTGGTGCAAGATCTCTGTGGGCAGGCACTAAAAATAGTTTGTAATCACTTCAGTTCCAATGAAGACACAGACAGATGACCAGTAGGGGGGCCATGGTCATTAGCCGTTGCTTAGTCTATCCGTGATCTGAGCACTCTGTAGCTGAAATATACAGTATGTCCCTCCGGAAAATGTAATTACCTGCGGATTATGATTCAGTATCTAATAACGGTTATGTTTTCATGCAAGGAATAATGCAACCCTCTCAAGTGACTTGGTTTTGGTTTACACATGTACACATCATAAAGTGTTTAGTGTATGCTGATACTCTGATAATAAGAATCTTGATTAAATTCCCTTCATACTCCCACAACTAAACAGATCACTGCAACATAGAACAGAACGCTTTTTCTGCTTGATTTCACCTCTGATATTGAAATGAATTATTGAATAGTGAATATTACCGCTGGAATCATTTCCTCACACTGCGTCATAATAATTTATTATTAATCAGTCAAAGAGTCAATGTATCAGTTTTGCTAAGGTTAATCCCAACATTTTGACTAACACAGGTAGTGAGGATGCAGACTGTTAATTTTGCCCAGCAAATTCAGTGTCTGTCTGTTTGCTGTATAGCAATGCCAGGATGCTCAAGTTTGTTTGTGTGCCTGCTCTGTATTAGAGATAGCTTGACATTGAGCGGCAGCATCTTTTGCATAATCCCAATAGTCTTGAAGCTTTAAAGGTACTTTTAGATTTTTTTCTTTCCTTTTTTTTCTTTCAGTTCACGTCTTCGCTGTGGCTTGGTGGTTAGCAGCGTCTCTTCACAACAAGAAGGTCCCGGAGGCTCGAATCTTAGCACTGGTCCTTTTCTTCTGTGGGGTTTGCACGTTCCCTAGTGTTTACATGTGGCTGTCCCACAGGTAAAGTGGTTTCCTTCCACAGTTCATGAGCAGATCAGCGATAACCTGAATTGCCCCTGTGTGTGAGTATGATTGTTTGTTTTTTTCTGTCTATGTGTGGTGGGCCAACAATCAGTCATGAGCTGCTCAGGGTGTTTCTCTGTGAATGGGTGAATGGATGAGTGGTTAGCTGTGTGAGAAAGTGTCTGGCTGTAAGAGCTCATGCATGTTCAGTCAATGAATAAATGAATACGTAAGTACAATGAATACATGCCCATATAAAGTTTGAATCCGTGTATATTGCTTCAGTGATGTTCCAGCTGTTTGTTCTGCTGATTTTGCCTAACCTCCTACAAGTCATTCAAGGCTTCCATTGTTTTCAATAAGCCATTAACTACAGCACACACACAACAAAATGAGTGTGGCATTATCAAATTTTGACAGAAAAAAAAACATCAATAACAACATTTGTTATTTAAAATGATGGATTATGAGTGCTGGTGCAGCACTATACAAGCTGAATTAAATGAATTGATTTCAGAGAGCAGTGGGGACAAGGAGGCAAACCTGCTGTAGAACAGACAGTAGAAGCTTCTGACTGTGGAAAATATTTTGATGGGTTTAGACTTCACATAGGCAGTAATGGACATAGAAAAGAACAAAAGAAAAAAACGTATCTTCCTTTGTAATAAGGCGATTCAGTGTAATGGCTTTTACCTGGACTGACCTTATCAATGTAGCCTACCTCAGTTTAAGAGGAAATGTCAGTTTAACTCTCTGCATTGAATATATGCAAGACTGCCTGTCGGAGCCTGTATGTATGGTTTTCTCTATTATAGTTATTATTATATGCTCATAATATAAATTGCGTCTTTGCTTGTGTGTCTGCGTGTTTGTTTTATATATCTGTGCCTTTGCATATGTAACAGGTCCTGGGCACAAGGCCTGCAGTCAGATTAGATTTTGTAAGAAACAGGGTAAATATTGAGATGGGCAACAGGTAGTGCGTTTGCCAGGCCGCTGCCAGTCTTTATTTACATACACACATGAATTTGAACTCTGTTCTACACTTCACATTCCTTCTCACAGGCTACACAACTCAAAATAACACAACACAAATATCAGTTTCCACTGCCCATGTGTGTTTATACATTTCTCCTCCTCCAAATTTGTGTGGTCTGTCTAGGCTTGCTAGTAGGACACTAATCAGCACTTAGCATAATGCTAACAAAATATCAGAACAATGGGAAATCCCATAGTTAGAATGGAATAGCTAGCAAGAGTTGGCATTACAACCATAAACTTGAACAGTGGATATGCACATAAAACAGTATTTCACTTGTTGCTTTGGATAATGATTGTCGGGTTTGCTCTTCCCTCCTGCCCCATCTGGTATAACCAGATGTTTATGGCAGGTGGACATGTTTTGTGCAACAGGCAGTGGCAGTGTAAGGGTACCACTGGACAAATATATAGTGATAATATTCTAACTTTTGAACAAATTAAACAGAAATTTGGTCTTCTTTTCTTACACACGTGCAATTATCATTATTGATTAAGAAGAAATTTAAGGATGGTATTGCCCCTGCCTCTTGCTCAGAACATGACCAACGCCTTATAAATGTGTATAGATCATTAGCCTGTGCAGCACCTAATGCCTACTGCTCCACCTGGTTTGCATGAGAATGGGATCTGAATTCATCGCTAACTAGTGTAGACTGGGAAAATGTTTGGAAATTGGCCATCAAATCCTCTAAATGTGTAAGATAGTAATAAATATAATTCAGTATATAATTCTGTGCAGAGCTTATATTACTGACACGACTTTCCAAATTGAGAACAATTACAGTATTCTGACCAATGTTGGCATGGTTGTGGGAGTATGGGTTCTTTGTTACATCTATTATGGGAGTGCCCAGTTGTACACATTTTTTTGGTCTTAGTTAGTTACAGTTATGATTGAAATCCTACATGCTAGTTTCCAGTTTGTCTTGTACTATGTTTGCTGGACCAGAGAGCGGTTCTCTCATTTCCTACAAACCGTCTTTTCATGCTGGGATGTCTCTGCAAAAAGAATAATCTTGATGAATTGGAAAGAGCACAAATCATGCTGCTTTGCGATAAGTGACTGGTTGGAGGACTAGCTTGATCTGTCAAATGTGGAGAGAGCAGCAGCCCTTCTTAAAGACTTCGATAAAGGCCTGAGTGGCCACTGGGCCATGGTTAGGAACTTCATGGAAACACACCATGTAACATAGTCTTTACTGTATTATTTCATCAATTGTTCTGGATGTGCCTCCCCTCCCCTCTTCTTATTGTGTCTGTGTTTGTTTTCCTCTGTTTGCAATATTTTGTCTTGTGTGTAAATAAAGTCTTAAAGCAGATTGCAACTAACTAAATACCCTTCCCCTCACCCCTACTTTTTCAAGCGTGTAGGAGAACCTATGGTGGCCTCCAAGTACGCGAAAAAATGCGAAAGGCCCTCTCTAGAGCCAGTGTTTGGTTTGTTCGTTCTGGGCTACTGTAGAAACATGGGGGTGTAACATGGCGGGCTCCGTGGAGGAGGACCTGCTCCTTATGTAGATATGAAGGGCTCATTCTAAGCTAACGAAAACCCAACGATTCTCAGTTTCAGGTGACTATACACTAATGAAAACATAATTATGAATATTATATTCCATTTCTGCCAATAGATCCCCCTAAATCCTACACACTGCTCCTTTAAGAGGAAACAAAAAACAGTATTTCAGAGTACTAGTTTCTAGCATATTACAACCACGGCATGAACCTTATCAGCTGAAAAACATCATAAGGGAGCCTTCAAATTGGACATGACAACACAATGTACAGTATACAGTATATATGGAGCTAAGCTCACACTGCCTTAGCTGTGGCATTCTGACACCATTACTTTACAACACTCAAAACAAACAAACCTCACCTTTTCAAAGAACACAGGACGGCATTTACATTCACCAACACGACCACGTATGTGTGATTTTGCCTGCAAAGAACAGGAAAATAATGAGATGGGCAACAAGCAGTGGGTTTCAGTCTCTTGTCTCTGTTAGTCTGAAGATGAGAGCTTGTTGTAGACCAGTCAGTCAGCAGTCTCACTGGAGAGGAGATGCCCCCGTATGGCTAAAATAAAAGTCTTCAAATTCAGCTCCAATGTGAATTTTCACAAAACGTCTGAAGGCAAAGTGATTCTTGTTTTAACTTATCTTCTCTTCACGAGTGACGTAACACTTTTAAGACGTTTGACTGACAGTTTTCCCAAATCGTGCGCAGACTGTCCACCCACCTACATTTCTCCTGTGTGTATAATTCTCAGCATGCTTGCTGGTACATGTGTAACTCAGTGTGCACACCTACACAGGCTGCACAAGTGTGTGTGACTGCATGTGTGTGCGTGTGTGTGTATGAGTGTGTGCATGTTCTACCAGGAGGAGAACATTTATGCAGATGGTGTGTTGGTGTTTGGATGGAATCTGCCATGCCAATGCTGCTACTCTGGATAATCATCATAAATTACTGATAATCCATCAATTATCATTCATCAACACGTTTTTATGAGAAAAACTAGAGATGGAAGAAACGCGTAAAGGACAAAATAAGAACAAAATATGGCAGAACTGAAGCTACAATTTTGTGAAAATACAGTGAAAGTACGATAACAATTTAGCAAAAAAGGTCAAGCAGTACAACAGTAATAACACTGCGATTTGGCTGCTAAGGCAGTGCTTAGGCATGTTAAAATGTTGTAAGCAAATATCACAGACAACAAAAGGGGCAGAAAAAACAAGAACGAGAAGATTGAAGAGAAAGAGAAAACAGTGTAAGAAAACAAGGCTGATAGAAGTATATGGGATAGCTCTCTTTGAGATCTCTCCCATGCAAATTAAATTAGCCAATCTCCAATTGGCTGTCGGGGATCTTGGGAGACCTCATCCATTCATCTTTTTTTGAGCCCCTTGAATACTTGCTGGTGGAGCCTGTTCATCTTTTCCCCTTGGCTATCTAATTAGTTTGACAGTCCTGATCATCTCGCTGTTTACTGGTGTCTCAGTAGTCTGGTTAGCACGGCACCCTGTGCTGCTACACTGAATGCTGATAACCATAACGGGGACTCTCAGATGGGTTTTCTGATTCATGCAGCATGCTGAGGTTCATACAGTTATTTTTATTGGCACTGTCATCTGGAAGCTTGAGGCTAGCCTTGCCCCTTTGGTTTTCTATGAGGCATGCTAGCACTGCTAAACAGCCAAGGGAACAAGACAAAGTAATACATTTTAAGTTTGATTTATGAATTTATTGATTTAAAATTCAATGTATTAATGCACTGTATGTGTCAAGCAAATATTGCTGCAACACATAAACATGATTTATATGCTGACATTTGCAAACAGGTCTACATTTAAAAATACTGATGTGTCCTCATAAAAATTACAGAAACCAGTCAACATTTTAGCTGTCCATAACTGAAAACACATCATAGA
The DNA here is from genome assembly GCA_003416845.1 of Oplegnathus fasciatus. Taxonomy (NCBI): domain Eukaryota; kingdom Metazoa; phylum Chordata; class Actinopteri; order Centrarchiformes; family Oplegnathidae; genus Oplegnathus; species Oplegnathus fasciatus. The sequence continues at coordinate 119,678 of NTHP01000675.1, forward strand.
AGGAAAGGAAACTTCACCTTAAAGCAGAGTTTATACATTATTTATTATTCTATGAGTGCAGCTCAGGATTCAGTAATGAGCGTGGTCATGTTTCTCCCAGAGAAACATCTGAACCACCTCTTTTTTTTTTTTTGCCTCCTTCCCCCAGGATGTTGCCGTAAATTAGAACTAGATATCAATCAACTTTCTATAGCTAGCATGGCTATAAATACTGCTACACGCACACAGATACCCATGTCTTCTTCCTATTATTTATCATTTCACTCTCACTGATTCTCTGTGTGAAAGAAGCAATAGTGGAAGAGAGATAGACAGGAAGAAGTGAAAGCCAATAAAATCAGAAAAAGAAAGGCCTTGGGAGAAAAAACATACAGTGCATACCCCACAGGCAGCAAACACACAATACACAAATTTTAAAAAGGTATAAAAAGACAGTTCCTAAAAACCCAGGTAATGAAAAGGAACAAAGAAAGAAATGAGGTAGCAAGCTACAATTCAACATCATCACAAGGGCAGATACAGTGGATCGCTTGAGAATGTGGAAGCTGCTACAAATATTATCATTAAATATTGTGTTGGACACGCAGTCATATATGAATAGTTATGGATGCATGGAAACAATTGTTAGTCCTTTTCTAATAGAGAGCCAAAGTGAAAGCGGAACTTCTGGGTTCTGTTCCAGAGGTAAGAAAAGCTCATTCAAGATCCCATTGACCTTTATAACAATGCAAATAACTAAAAATACACTATGAAACAGAACCTCCACAGTATGTCGTGGGGCTCGCTTCATATGTTTAGATCAGGACCACTGAAAAACAATCAAATATTATTGTTTATTCAATAATTATGTTGTTGTTTAGATGTGATGTCATGACTTTAGCACTTCATACTAGTAGGAACACCGTTTCTAAAACTTAGAACAATTACAGTGTACATGTACAACAAAAGAAAAACAGAAAATTATATGATCAAGAAAACTGCATACACTTATTAAAGCAGCACTAATCAGTATTTTTTACATTAACATTGGATCAAATGATTTGTAAAGGGGTCACTTGTAGGGAAAGAAACACAGAGAATTATCACCCAACTCTGCAGCTCTACTCAGCTATTGCAGATTTTAGCTTAATTGTTTTTGTTTTTGGGCCTGCAAATGCTGCTCTCTTCAATCTTGTTTCCAGCAGCACCAGGCAGCTGTCTTCAGTGACAAAGCTCTGATAAAGCCACTGCACACTACCCGCACGGCACCAAACAGCAGACAGATGAAGTAAGCGACTGGCTGGTGAACGTAGGAGAGCATTTAGCAGCTTCAAAGCCAGATATTTTTTCTGAGGAGTTGGTGGAGACCAGAACAGAGCTAAAAAGAGAATGACCGTCTGCAAATTGATACTTATGTTCCTCCATGTATGCTCATATCAACTGCATAAGGTGATGATATGTAATGTTGTTCCTTGACTTTGTTCTGCTGCCCCCCAAGTGGCCCAAAAAGTAATAAATGCGGCTTTTTGTTTCAACTAAAGCTCACCTAACCTGTATTTTCACGTGTATGAGTGTATCCAAACTTTCAGTCGCTTAAAGTCTGCTTCCAGGTTGTACTGCACACCAGGTCTCTCGCGAGCCATAAAAAACTGACTCATTTCAACACCAGCTTTCAAGGTACACACCTGAAGAAACTGTTCTTCATTCCATCATTTTTTATTTCACCTGACCCCAGGAATTAAGCTAGGCTAGCTATTTTCATATTTTATGAGGTCATTTGACTGTGGCTAAGCAGGAAAAAAGTCAATTCCAACAAATAAACTCTGAACAACTCCACTGGAAAACTTCACACTAGTCCAACTTTGAGTAAATACGATGAATACTGTGTGTGGTCTCAATTAGGGGTGATGGAGTTCTCTGGTGGATGTTCCATATAAAATCTTGCCCATAATGCAACTTTAAGATGGATAATAGCCTCTACACTAATTTATCAATAAGTCAAATGTAGCTAAAGTAGAGTACATATCGACCCAGGTCACATTTGGTGGGATAGAAAGAGCGACAGATAACAGTTACACATGAGGTCGGTGACATTTTGTTGCAGAGGAGAAGCAGCAGCATCACTTGCACTTATTGACTGGTTTTGATGTATGAACAGTCCGGGGAATTTGTTCTCCAGCCGTCCCCCGAGGAGGAAAGTCACTGACACGTTAGCAATGATCGCATCCTCCTAGATGACCTGGCAAAGAGAGGACGACCTGCAGTACACAGGGAGAGAGAGTAAGATCCATCTGAAAACCTGTCAAACGCGTACGCACATTGCTAAGCCTGGCAACCACGATCCATCGCAACCCGTTCTATTAATTCTCATGTCTCTAGTCTGCCTTAAAGCTACTGCTGAGGTCCAGCAATCAATACAAAGCTATATTACTGAGTGAGGCAGCAATTATTAAAGGTCATTGTTAAAGGATTATCTCCCAATTAGATTTATTCCCTTCATGGTGTGCTTAGATTTTTGACATTTTGCAATGCATTATTGGTTCCTATTCATCAATTACAGAGATCTAGTATTGGCTGTGGCGTTCTGATCAAATAATTGTAACAAATTAGATATTATAAGCAGACATCTATTTTGGAAGAAGACTATTTTTGTCCTAATCAGCAAGTACTTTAGCCAATTACACAGTAATTAATTAGACCTTTCTATTTACTTAAAGCAAATATCAGACCAATAAATCAGCTACATTTATGTCCCTTTCTCTGCCTTATGCTTAACGAGTAACTTAACACTACATCCACTTTTTTAGTTAGTAAATTATTATGCTCACTCAGTTGTGCCATGTTCACTTTATTGTGTAATCAGTTGATCAAGGAATTTGCCTCCATCCAGAGAAAATCAAGTAATTCTGTCGTCCAGACAGAAAAAATATCATTGCATCAGCATCACACCCCCCTGACATATAGAAACAGAAATTTTACAGTTCTGCAGTGTTTGGGGCTAACTGACATCCTCCCACTACTCATTCACACCATTGATGTATTTAGAGAACTGGATACTATGTTCAAATATGGCGCCCCAGTCATTCCAATGACAGTTGCTCATCGGATGCATATAAGGCTTTCTCTGGTTTCAACGGTCTTGGGCCCGTACGGCATGTGAACATTCCTTCTCTGACAGAGCCAGTTGAGAGCGTGCCCATTACAGACTTCCTGCTGGCTGCCTGCACAGATAAATGGGATAAATTAATTCACTGATACAACTCTTAGAGACTTTTTACAAATTGTATGAGCCCTAATGGATTTCTAATGGATTTTGGCCATGTAAAAACGAGCCTCCAAATGGCCGGTGTAGACATGAAAAAAAGCTGACCGCTGATGTACGTGGCTGAAACGCATCCAGTGTCAGGAGAGAAGATGCTGGAGCAACAATCGTTCAGAGCTGTGAGGGACGCGGGAGTGTCAGTGGTTATGGGCAAGGTTGTGTGTCTTGGTTTGACTGCATTTTTTTTAAGTACGTCGAGGAGGCTATTTATTTTACTCTCTCCCTGATTGTCCCTGTAACTCTGACACTATTCTGCTTTAAGCTAGTGTCATGACTGATGCTGTTCTATATGTTGTACAATATACTACAATACAGTATAATTATACTATTCTACTGTGATTCTACTGCATTCTGTTGTATAAAGTTGACTTCTCTGTTTGTTTTCTGTCAGGTTATTCTATTGTGCTCTCCTTCTGTGTTCTCTCAGCTCCTTCAGTCCATTGAGTGAAATGAAGTCATACTATTAATTACTGCAGGGAAATCTTACTCTATATTGGATGAGGTGAATACTGTGTCTTTAATATTAGCTTGCACATGTGAGGTCAGGAGGTCATGGTACTTTCTTAAGAATCGTGTCTGCTGTTAATGGTTGCCAGGGAAACAGTGAATAGGACAATTAAGCATGTATCAAGAGATAGAGGCAGTGTATTCTTATTGTCTGTCAGTCTTGGTCTCTCTGGCCTTGGTCACACTGTGTTCTGGACATGAGTGATTCATACAGTTTGTACAGGCAGACGGTTTCTGCTTTGACTTCTCCTTGCTGGGTCAACTCACTCACTCGCTCTAAAAAGCTGTTTACTGTATTTATTTTCCAAAGACAGCTTTTTGCAAGTGTTTCTCAGTACATGGAGCACGCGTGAGCTTGGCTTTAGACAGCTCCATCTGTGATCACTGCTGTTTTAGCTCGGAGATAGAAAAGACAAATAAGCAATGTTCAGAATTTTCTTCTAACATTTGGGTTTTGGATTGATGTGCATCACAGGGTTTGGTGCCAGCTAAGAGGCACTTTCCCCGAGCATAGGCGCTCAAAAAGCTTTTCTCTCACCTTTGTCCATTTTCTATTTTGTTGACTCCCCATGAACCTGACTTTCCCATTCCGAAGCCCCCCTTTAGTTCCAGTCCTTGGTGTCAAAGATGTTGTACATCAGTTACCCGCCTGCTTTCACCAAGTCAAAGGTGAAAGGAAGAAGCCATTTTCCTGGTCATACCACCTCATACAAGCATTACAAAACTCCTATTCAAAAAGTTCTACCATCACCTTGAATTATAGAAATACTGTGATCCTGAAGACTCCCTGAGAGGCAGACACTCTCTCTTTCCTGCTTTCAAGTACTCTGTCTTTTCACATCTGTATGATCACTCTTTTACATAGTCCAGCAGTGTTTTACTTACTTGAGTGCTTCCATTTTCTGCCGCAAATCCGGGTCTGGGTTCTGGTGGCCGGAGAGTGTAAGTAAGCTAAGTGAGACATGGCTATCTTTTAAAAACTCCTTGCTACTTGTTAACTGGAAGCGTTTACCTCTGAAAACCTTCCTACTCAGGATGTAAGTGGTACTCAACCACATTTGGCATGTGTGTTCATGCACCAGTTGGAGGCTATAGTGGGGCAAGAAAACAGTGTCCTTCTCTGAAACACACACAGACAGCAAAAAGTGACACTGGCACCTTAACTTTCTGGCTAATTATCCCTAGAATGTCATGAATAGAAGCGGGCACACACAAGCACACGCAACTTTGTTTATGTAAGTCAAAGCGTTGTCTCACTTTATTTTTTGGTGTGAGGATGAATCAGGGGACACCCCTCAACTTACCCCTCTTGGGCCCTGCATTTCCACTACTCAAGTGGTTAATGAAGGGCTGCACTCAGTAGCCCGCTCTCACTCCTCAGCAAGAGCCCTTCAGCATTTACTTGAGCGCAGCAGTGGTGGGAATAGTTTTTGAAAGGCTTAATTCAAGGTGGATGATCCTGCTGAAGAGGACTGACTTCCACTTCACTCCAGATGGTGGTGGCACGCTGTGCTTTTTCACAACTTTTGCTAACAAAAGTTTGCATTTGAATCCCATCTGGATGTAGAAAACAGCTGGCTAGGAGAAAGCTCTGCCCCAAACAGAAGCACAAAGCTCACACTGCTGGCCAAAAAAACAGCAGCAGGAGACATGATGTGATGCAGTCGACTGATTTACAGAGAGCTGGCATCATTCCTGCCCAGCTCAACTGCAGTTTCTTTGAATCTTTTTTTTGTGGCTATTATTCATCATGAAATACCGCCCGATATGAACATTTATTTTGATTTTTTTTTTGCCAATGACTTGTGCTCAGTAATTTAAAGACAATTTAAGGTCACAGATTTATTTAGATATATTGCATATAAGTGACTTTAGGTATTTTACATCATATGTTCTTGCACATTACCCCTAGGCTGCTCAAGAATAAATGGTATGATATGATACAATATTTCATAATTATTTTACAAACTGGCCGAAAATGGCAGAAAACTGCTGTGTGCTGAGAGTGAGAGTAGCTGTTGGAGTATTTTGTGATCCAGTCCATCAAATTTTGTTTCGTTTGTCTCAGTTTCTGTCCCTTTTCTGTGCAGATTGCAGTATGAATTAGCAAGACAAGCTGTTTTTGATGAATTGCCGTTTCTGTTTTGGTATAGGAACAGAGAAACATGGGAAACATAGGAAAAATGAAAATTTGTGTTCCTATGGGATATCGGTGGTTGCCTAGCAACGCAACTGTAATCAAGGCCTACCTATCGCTCAGCGTGTTGTCTCTGCACTCAGTTGTTTCACCATTTTCAAACTGTCTTCATCCTGTCTTTTAGTCTCTCTTTAACTCTCTCAGTTTAGAGACCACATTATCAAAAGAAAACAGTTACAGCTGCTTTCTGTGTGTGTGTGTGTGTGTGTGTGTGTGTGTGTGTGTGTAGGGCAGAATGAGAAGCAGAGATGATAAGAGGTCAGTCACTATTAAGCTAGCTTAGCCCGTGTATATGCAAATACAAGTCTAAGCAGTGTGGCTGTGGGCCGTGTTCATATTAATCCTCTTTTTTCAAACTGCCGGCAGCTTTTTACACTAAAGTTAATTTGAAAAAATCTCCAAAGTGAAAAAGAAAGTGTCTGATTTGGAAGAAGTTGTGCCCCTGGCATGCTTTAGGTGGAGTGAAGTGCTTTGTAAAGTGAGGAAAAGTTTAGAGCACTGCTGATATTAATGTTTGGAGCCAGGTCTGAACTCATAGAGCACAATGTGTCCGGGTGCTTAGATGAGTTTCTCACTCACTGATCCTTTCATTCTGAAGTGTTTCGCTTTGTCCTCATGCTGTTAACTTTTAATGAAACTTTTAATGAAACTCAACACTTCCTTCAGACATTTCACAATAAAAGACTTCCAGCAAACAGATGGGAATCGACATGTTCCATATCCATACAACATACTAATTCTTGCACTGCTTACTTATCATAACATACTGTTTTAGCAGTTAGTTTATAACAAGATTAAATCTACAGTGGTGCTGGGAGCCAAATGCTAGTATATCTTAGTTTAGTGTGTTAGCATGCTAAAATTTCCTAATTAGCATTAAACATGAACTACACCAGAGGACAATGGGAATGTCATTAGTTGTTCAAGTATTTGGTCATAAACCAACGTATTGGACAGATTAAAGGTTTGACCCCCTCTCTAGAAAAAGGTCAAGGAACATGAGTGTCTGTACCAAATGTTATGGCAATCCATCCAAACCACAAATGTGATCCTAATGGTGGTGCTACAGAAAAAGTCGGGGATCATCAAAGTCATTAGGATTTACCATCTAGGAATGTCTGTAACAAATTTTATGCCAATCCATCAAGAAGATGTTGAATTAACGAAGAGGCTTTTTGCTGGTTCTGCTTCTGTGTTCCCTCTTTTACTGCTGTGTTCTCCTGCTTAATACAGAACCAGCTTGTTGTCACACAACATTTGAGTCAACATTTTATTTCTCTTCCTTTCTCTTTGTGTCTTTTGGGGTTTTTTAAGCAGCATCATTCATTTTTAAAACACAAGATACAATACAGACTCTCATAAATCATATATGTGGTTATGTTTTTTGGGGGGCTGAAAAGGGCTCGCATACAGTAGCTGCCACATACACCATATATCTAGATGGATGCAGGCAGACGTGTAGGACATTTTGTACAGACGCTGTATAAAGGAAAAAAATGGACAATTCTGACATGTAGTTCTTGTTGGGCACATTTAACATGGCAGAAATACACCTTTACATCACAATAGACTAGAAATCTTTAGTGAATACTGCACTGTCTTGCAAGAAGAAGGGTTTTTTTTTTTGGTTTTTTTTTACTCCCTGGTTCTTAAGAAGCTCCGGCCTCCCGGCAAGCTGCTTTATCTTAGAGTGTGCAAAACCCTGTGATGTCAGAGGAGAAACCAGGAAGTTAATGATCACGATTCTGCTCCTTCTTCTTATCTTCTGGGGAGAAAATCTTCAGCGGTCCACTTTGTAATTTTCCATAGCTGATGTTTCGGACATTAATGTTTCACTAGGAGTAGGGAAGTTTAAAGTTACTTTTTTATGTAATCCCAATAATGTCCTACAAAATCCTTGTCTCTAAGCAATTTGTGGGCTGTACAACAAAGTAGATCTCAGTGGAATATAAACTTAATCTTATGACTGCCATACTGTATGTGTGCAACCTTCGTGGCAAAGGGTGCTTTATCATGAAACTATATCCAATGTGAGGTAAGAAGAAGGAGTTGTGCACCATGGAGCCTTGTTGTTACAGTTGCAGAGAATGGTTTGACTTGGCTTTAGGGGCCTAGCACACTTCCACTGTACACAAGGTGGAAGTAGCACACTTCAATAATCACTGACAAATTAATTACCTAGCTTTTTGATCAGTTTGGGTACTCTGTGGTCTCTAGTTTCATGCCAGCACAAACCTAGAAATTGTAAAAATGCACTTGCAATGCCATTATCATCAGGTGCTAGTCCATTACTTTACACCTGCACCTGTTTGGTAATTTTCTGGCTCCAAATGTAATCGCTTTAGCCAAGGTGGGTGGAGTGGCAAACTGGAGGTTGTTATTTTGCAGGTGATGCAATGCAATTTTTATGGCTGTAGTTGGTGGAGGCACACAGACAAATCCCTCCAAAACCAGATAAAACCTGTAATGTATGTAGTTTTTTTCCTATTTCGTTTTGATAACCATTTTAAAATCCAGTCTATATTTAAATTGTAGTACAGCTTTAAAGTCATCAGTACAGTGTCTACACCAGGTTAACTAAAGTTGTTAAATCTTCTGACAAAGCAGCGATATTTAACAGATTCCAGCCTTATGCAGTGAAATCATTTCAGCAAATGAGTTGCAAAGTACGTATTCTCATTTCAAATTTCAGTGTTACACATAAACATAGAAATACTGGACTCTTTTGTTTTGTAGATTATGTAACAATGTTATAGGTTTATGTTGTGAACACCAGTTTGTAATTTTTCAACTCATCATGGTTTTTCTGCCAGTCTGCCAGTTAGAAGTGGGAATCAGAGCGGCATCTAATTCAAAATGCTTCGTCGTTGCAGATGAGAACAAAACACAGCACCATGAATTCATCTGAATTCGTCATCATGATTTAGGCTGCAAATTGTCAGTTTTCAGAACTTTAAGCTCAGTGATTGGATGTTTCTTACCGCAGTGCATCATGGGAGTTGTAGTTGACATCTTATCTTACATTTTACAGGCTTGTACCTTCGACTTTTTATCAAAGAACCAGATATTTTCTAATTCAGTTGTTCATCTTTTGTATTGATGATTCAACTGGAGTTTCATCAACCGGGAAACATGAATATATAGACATTCAAGATTTTTTAATGGGTTTTCAAAATATTTATCAGTTATGGTGATGTGTAAAATGTAGAAACAAACTGTACAATGAACAATAAAATGAATTTAGTATTAAGTTGGTATATTCAAGACATTCTTAGCTTGGTTTGGCTTGCATGTCAAATCACCCTGTGCGTTGGTAAATAAATTTGGTCTTAAACAGATTTACTGACTACATTTCCTATACAATAAAAGTGAAGAGTAGCTACATCCCTGAATTTNNTGATGGGGAAAGTTTACTTTTAGCAGAGGGTGATTTTGAACAGCCCCTGGCTTCTGGTCACAGGCCTTCGAGTTCTTTAATTATTTTTACAAGTTTCTTAGTTTTCACCCTCATTTCTATCATTTTGATGTTAGTTTAGGTGCTGAACACAGATTGATGAAGGTTTCCACCATAGATACAGGCAAAGTCATCTGACACCTACACGCAACGACGCACACACACACACACACACACACACTCAGAATCTCTCATCACCTGTAATGTTTTCACATCCCAATTCCCTTTTTAATTTATGATGTTCAGAATGTCTGCGAAAGGTCAAAGTCAGTATGTCAAACATTCATTCTGTCCATTCATCAAGTCAAATCTTACAAACACATGGAGCTTGACCTTCATTTCTTAAACAGTTTCTATAAAAAACATAATTCACCACATATTGTCATGGCTCTCTGCCAGTATTAACTGGTGAAATTCCATATGACAGAAAAAAATGCTGCAATATTTCACTGACCAGTCACTGGGAAAATGCCAGCTGAAGGTAGATTCATTATTGCTTGTCCGGTCTGTATAACACAGCTGAGATTTGGCTTCATGTGAAGAGCCAACATCAACACACACACCAAATTTGTATTGAGGTTGTTTTCTGGTCTGGGTTTTTAATATTTAAACTTTGTTTGTTTTTCGACTGTGAAATTCCAGCTGAGTTATGACTCTAAAGGCCCTTGAAGTTGTTGAAGCCATTAGAAAAATATGATGACCTTTATAAAAACATCGAACAACAACTTAATGTCGATTATAAAGATGGCACACACTACAGTTCAACATATTGTCATTCTAACCAGTTACAGATGAACGTATAAAGGTAATGATGTCTATTCAAACCTTAAATTAGCCTACACACACTCTCACATGAGTCATTGTTTTGTCAGATGGTGTACAGCAAGTTGTAAAGTGACTACAGGAAAGTGAGTTCATGTTGCTTTCCAGATAAATTCATAAACACACACACACACACACACACACACAAAACTCCCTGCAACACACTGACTTTTGACTTTTTAGTCACTTGCTGTTTGCAAAGATGACAGTGATATGTGAGTGTGTGTGTGCCCACTGAAATATGTCTTCACTCGGGTTAATATCAGCTGAGAAGTGCTGAGGGCACTGCTGTGGTTATCACCCCCGTTAACGTCCTGCTTTGTTTTAATGCCGATCCACTATGACAGACTCTGTGTGTGTGTGGGGGGGGCAAAGAGGAGAGAGAGAGACATGAAGACATAAGGAGAGGGAAAAAGAAGGAAGAAGAAAGGAGAAAGAGAAAATTAAACCAAAACGGAGAGAGTAGAAGATGAAGCGACAGGAGTATCAACAGAGGTAAATCAACAAAGATTGGGAGAGTGTAAGGTATACTTTCTATTACCCATTATACTGTAAAAATATTTTTACTTAATACATTTTCCTTTTATACAGATTTTCATATTCCTCTGCTCAATCTTATTAATGTTTGCTCCTGCAACGATCCAGTTTCCCTACTGGAAACAGTTTCATCTTTCACATTCTTACATGTCAGAGGAACAAGGTTACTGTATGTTTGCTATCAAAATAATTAAGTAGGAAGACTGTAATATAATTTTAGCCATGCTAGTGGTGTGGTTCTACGTCTGGTTCTGGTCTGTCGGCCCACTTTTGTCAAGACTGAATTGATATAACTATTAGATATATAGTCTATTAATATAGTATGTGCTCCACAGGGTGAATTTAAATTCTGGTGATCCCCTGACTTCTCTTCTTGACCACCATCAGGTCAAAGTCTCAATTCAGCTATACATTAATTTTTCAGGAATTAAGCCATAAACCAAAGGCATTCCTATCAGCCTCAGCTGTGCTTTGTGTTTATTGCTAATTAGCAAATGTTAGCATGCTAACACGCCAAACTAGGATGGTGTTTATTATACGAAACTAACATTAAGTTAACATTGTTAGCATGCTGATGTTAGCATTTAGCTCAAAGCACCACTATATGTAAGTTCAGCCTCAAAGAGCGGCTCTCAGTCCCAGCATTTGTGGTTTTGACTTGATAATGAATCAACGCCAGTATGTGTACAAGGCGGCTGAATCCTCAAAAGCAAAAATAAGAAAATGGGAGCAGGGCAGCGCTCCAGTTGTAAATTGTTTATTCATGCATGGATGTTTCAGGCAGACACTCTTCCTCAGCGTGCAAAGCTTGGTGCAGTGTGGTGAGCTGTATGACATAATGAAGCGCAGCAATGTTGCCAATGGGATAAATATGGACATCCCAAACTTTTAACTTGGTTCCATTTTGTGAGTTTGTTTTGTCTTTTGGGGGGTTTTTGAGTGTGCACATGCATGTGCAACAGCTTAGCAGACTAAGGCAAGACAGATGGCCGAATCTTCCCACATTAGCCAAGTTAGCGACAGTATAGTTACCAGGCATTTATCAAGGAGATCACACACACACACACACACACACACACACACACACACACACACACAAACCAGTCGAAGAAGAGAATGTGAGATTAGTGTATCTCACTGTCTCTTTAAGTTATATGGAAACTAAACACTAACTCTGTGTGTGTGTGTGTGTGTGTGTGTGTGTGTGTGTGTGTGTCTTTACATCTATTTCATACTGCAGAAACACACACACACACACACACAAAGTAGAAGGGCAGTTACAGAGAAAAGACAGAAGTTGAGAGGAGAGGAGAAATGTGGAAAAGAAAGGGAGAGGACAGGACAGGAGAAAGGACAGGGGGAACGAGAAAAAAGTGTCAGAAGAAAGTAGGAAGAGAGGGCAGGAGAGACGGAAGAAATCATCTCAGTAGAAATGATGACGGGAGAGCAAAGAGTCGCAGAGGATGGAAGTGAGGAAAAAGAGCGGGGGAAAGATGGAGAGGAGAAAGAGAGGTGAAAGGGGAGACAGGGATTGGAGGACAGTGATGCAAGCTGGATGAAAAAGGCATTGAGCACAGCAGTACCTCACTCCAGCCGTTCCAGTTCACTGACTCACTGGAAAATAGGATGAATGACTGGTCTGGACAAGACAGGAGGGAAGAGATACAGAGGGGATGAAAAATAACCCAAACACTTTATAGAAAAGGACTTCAACTCTGAAGAAAACTGTACAAGCAGTGCTACAAACTGGTCATTGTGTAAAATAAAGTTGGCTTCAAATGGGCAAGCAAACTAATATGATCCACATTTGTAGCAGCAGTTGGTGGCGGTTTAGTTATTTAAAAGTTAAAAGGTCAAAGGACGGGTAACAGACTAAAGGATAAACCTGAATAAATGAGTTGAGAAACATAATAACTGCTTCCAGACAGGAGACAGGCATTCAAATGAATGGTTTGATGAGTATGAAAATGATGATTCATCTACGGCCTTCACAGTCACCAGATCTCAACCCAACTGAACTGAAGGCCTATGGGAGATTTTATGGGCGATTCAGAGAGACGCGTTAGACAGCGCTCTCCACTGCCATCGTCAAAACACCAAATGAATCAGTAGGTTAATCCTCCGTTTTTATGTGAATTTTCAATTAGCACATAAAAAACCTGAGTGAAAATGCAGAAAAATAATGCAAAAAAATGCATTTGGCTGAGGGGGAAAAGTTGATGTATCGATAAAAGAAAAAGGAAAGATGGAAACAGACTCGGCGAATGAATCCTGAAGCTTCTGCTCCTCTGAAGAGAAGAAAAATGACAACATCAGATCTGTGTGGAGTGATGAGGAGGTTGTAACCTTCCTCAAATTATAACATGAAACAAACAGAAGTGCCGTATTTCACATTTTGTGCAAAGTGTTGGCTCTAGAAATAAGCATTTCCTGTTTGATTCTGAGAGACTGACAATAAAACTTAATATTTATTGCTGATGTTTCAGATCGAACTTCTTTGCAAAGATGAGGATGCACTTCGAACGACATAACATTGCAAATTGTCTGCAACAAACTGCCTGTAGAAATTCAGCAACCACAGCTAATTTCTTGCACCATTTTTTTTTTAAGTCGGAACACTCATTTCAGATGCTAACTTGGACAACCACAAGGCGTGGCTGCAGAAATAACCTGCTTATCAAATCGTTAATGTGTATAATCCTAAAAACCTTAATTCCTTAAAAAACCTTAAACTGTCCTCCAGTATACACTAAAACTGTTTCAACTTGTTTCCAATAAAAATCAACTTGTTTCAAGAGTTTTCTAAGATCAGTATCTGTTTCTAAGAAAGATTAAAGCAGGTTGCTGCACTTGAAATAAGAATAATAAAACTTTATTTTAGAAAACAGAAGTGTATTTGCATTAGAAACTGGTTAAAATCTTAATGCACAGCCATTGTTGTCACTTCTCTTAAGAAAATAAATGGGAATCTCTTATTGACTGTCTTACATGTTTATTCTCTCCTCTTCTGATGCAATGTGAATTTTTTTTTCAAGCACTCAGAATCTGATCTGGGTGGTCAAACTGTGCTGCATCTTCAGATACACGACTTTAATCGCATTTGAAACCACCTACAGACAGTTTAAATCTGATCTGAGACTCCACGCGGTGTGAAGCGACTCATAATGTAATAACTGCACATAAGGCACTAAGAGATGTAATAAAACCTCAGTTTAATGTTTATGATGTAATAAAAAAATTGAAGACATAATCAATATCCAATTAGTATCTGATGTGCAAAAAAAATCGGATGTGAATGTTACTGCTGTGTATGTGTGCGGTTGGGTTTGTGCGTGTTCCACACTTGTGTGTATGTGTGAGCCTGTAAGCATCATTAAAGCCAGTTAATGGCCATGTTTTGTTGACAGACAAAAGTGCTGTTCATTCTGGTGGAAAGGACAGTCAGATCTGTCTATCTGTCTTTTCCATCACTCCATCTCTCTAATCTCCCTCTTGCTCTCTTTCTATCCCTCCATCTGAGTCCAGGCATTTGTTTGGAGAGAAAGTTCAGGGGATCCTTGCTGTTTCTTCCATTGTCTCCCTCTGTTGTCTTCTCTCATCCTCCTCCTCTTCTTCACTTTCTCCTCCTCGTTTAATCTTTCTCCACCTTTTCGTCTTGCATTTTCTCCGTCCACTCCTCACATCATCTATTTATTTCTCCTTTCCTCTTGCAGTTCTTGGTTTTCCTATCCCCTTCTTTCCTCTCAGCTTTATCCTATACTTCTTTTTCTCTCTGATCTCCTGTCCTGTCTCCTGTCTGTCTTTTATTCAGGTCTTGAGTGTTAAATTCTTAAACCTGTTGTTTCCAAAATCCAACATGTTTCAAGACATTTCTTGAGTTGGTTCTGGTTATGATATGATGGATTTGTCCCTGTGTTCTCTCTAGCCCTCCCTCCCTTCATTTTATTTCTTTTTTTCAGACTCTCTAACTCTCTCTCTCTCTCTCTCTCTCTCTCTGTCACACAGACACACACACACGCACACCTCTTCCTGAACTTTAGTCTGTCAATGAAGGAACCACCTCAGCTGACCTCCTGGAGAAATGATAGATAGACAACTTAATGGGCAAGTTTGACAAAAGCAGACTGCAAAGTACTTTAACACAAACTTCCCTGGGTAAATAACAGAGCGAGAGAGACAGAGAGAGAGACAGAGAGAGAGAGAGGGCTGAAAAAGACAGCTGAGGCCAGGATATAACAACAGATGCACTCCCACGTGTTTGTCTTACAGTTTTTGTTACAATATATCTATTATTTTTGCTTTCAGGTGATGTGGCGCAGCCTCTGGCAGCAGTACACTGTTGGGGGTCTTCAGACCTTGAGCAACAATGGTTGTAAACAGCTTATTGTGCCTCTAAACACAAACAGTGGCTGTCTC
>NTHP01000675.1:134920-175170 GCA_003416845.1 Oplegnathus fasciatus
ACAAGTTGAGCTTTCAGATACAAACATTTCTGCTTTGGTGCATTGCTGCCCAGCACATTCACCTAGGAATGGAGTTTGCCAGTCTAGTCCTCATTTTTTGCAAGTCCACTTGATTTAGCGGATACTCCCAAAGCGCTGATGGATACGAAAGTCGTTTGAAATCACACATTGCGGTCGCTCGCTCTAGTAAAAGAGACGGAGAGCAGAGTGGCGCAGCGGAAGCGTGCTGGGCCCATAACCCAGAGGTCGATGGATCGAAACCATCCTCTGCTAAACGCAAACATTGTAAACCAGAAGAGCTCCATGCCATCTCCAATTAGTCCATCCATGTTCGCACAACATGATTTCAGAAAAATAGGCAGCCACGGTTACAAGTGTCTTAACTGAGTGGTTGTCTCTTTTCTTGCTGCTGTAGTGGACACTGTAGTTTTTTTNAGCAGCTGATAATATAGTCTCTCAAAAGGCATGGCTTGGAATCCCAAAGCTGCCAGTCAGACGTCTGTCCCTGACCGTTCATCTCATTGTTTTGCGTGTTTTCTCTTGGAAAAACCACCGTTCCACGTGGAGTACGCTTGTGGAATTGAGGTAGTGTGGCCGAGTGGTCTAAGGCACTGGATTTAGGCTCCAGTCTCTATGGAGGCGTTGGTTCAAATCCCACCACTGCCATCTTAATCTTCAGTTGCTCCAGTCTCTATGGAGGCGTGGGTTCAAATCCCACCACTGCCATCTTAATCTTCAGTTGCTTGGAACTTCTAGCCATAATGTTGGGATGACTGCAGGGACAAGGAAAATGCATTGTAACAAGTGTCATTCCAGAAAAAGGTCTCAGGTCATGGCTTAACTGTGCATTCTGTGAACTTGCTTCTCAATCACTCCTTTGAGAATGACAGCATTGACGTCATGATGACAAGNTTTTTTTAGCTAGCAGCTGATAATATAGTCTCTCAAAAGGCATGGCTTGGAATCCCAAAGCTGCCAGTCAGACGTCTGTCCCTGACTGTTCATCTGATTGTTTTGCGTGTTTTCTTTTGGAAAAAACCACTGGTCCATGTAGATGACACCTTAGAAGTTGATGTAGTGTGGCTGCGTGGTCTGAGGCGCTGGATTAAGGCTCCAGTCTCTATGGAGGCGTGGGTTCAGATCCCACCACCGCCGTCTTTACCTCTGTCTCCTTGGAAGACCTTGTCACAAGGATTCAGGATTATAGCAGGAACCTGGGAAAATGCACAACTGTCATTAAATAAAAAAGGTTTCATCTAATGGCTTTACCGCGTATTCTGTTAACTTGCTTGTTTTTTGAATGAAAGTATTCATCTCATTATGAGAAGTTGAGCTTTAACATACAAACAATTCTGCTTTGGCCATTGCTGCCTGGTAGATTAGTGTAGTTTGCCAATCTAGTCCTCATTTTTTGCAAGTCCACTTGATTTGGCGGATACTCCCAAGGCGCTGATAGATTAAAAAAAATGAGATGAGATGTTTTCTCCTTTTGCTGCTGTCGCGGATACTGTAGCCATGTCACGAGCAGCTGATTAAAATAGTTGTGCTTTAGTAGTGTTTGCTTACTTCTACTTCTACTTCCATGAAACTTCTTAAGTTCTTCTCCCTATTCTCCTTCCTTACATGCACTGCTTTTAAGACCATCTCTATTATGGTTAGGACTTCTATAGGTAATATTAGGTATCATTAAATGTATTATTAAGGCTCCGGTGTCTCAGGGGGTGTGTGTTAGAAGCAGCTTACTTTAGCCTCAATGAATGTAGAGGTTGGTACACGCCTTACTGACCTTTGAGTGTTGGAAACTGCTATGAAGACATGTGCCTTCGTACTGCTAGTGTTTGCATGTTCTCTAAATTAAGGCACTTAAGTAGAGACAAATTTAATACCAAAGCATCTTTAAGAGACAGGTTTCAAATTTTACCTTTTTGTCTCAATGGGAAGCTGGTTTCACAGCAAGTACATAAAACAATTCTTTGAAAACCCAAGATATGTCCTTCCTAACACCTCAGAGGCCCAAGGCAGCAGAGATATAGTGTCTTACCACATGTGAATACCAGCAGTCGTGAGACATTACTGCTGGCCAGTGGGTTTTAGCACCATAGACACAGGATGGAGGGAAAGACACAGCTTAAGATGATGCCATCTGCTTCATTTGCCCCATGCCGCTCGTATGAGTCTCAGGCTACTTCGCTCCTGTTATCTAATTGGTCACCTTCAGTTTCATTACAAGGTGTATGAAGTAATAACAAAAGATACTAAGAAAGTTGTGGAAAATATCGCAGTATAAATAATGTTTTTTTTCCTCATTTGGCCCCATGCAGACAGACAGCACAGAGAACAGCAGGGAACACTGACCATCCAACAGCATTACAGTGCTCACAAAAAAACACTGCAGGCATCAGTTTAAAAAACCAAAGTCTACATTCCCAGTGTTGAAGAAAATGTCTCCCGACTCAAAGAGCTCTCCACGCCAAGCCAAAATGAGAACGTCTAAGTTTATTGGCCCCCGTTACGAGCAAACTTGACATGAAGTGAACTGCCGATAAAGGGGAAATTGTAACTCTTGATGGCTGGTTAAGTCTTGGTCAGCAAAATGTTTTGCCTGAGGGAGAGTAGGGGTGCAGGAGAGGGAGGGTTTGTGGAGAATTTCTGCTTAGAATGAAGTTTCTACTGATGCTGATCATTCCTTTAAAAGTTGTGAGGTTATTGTTCTTATAGCCAGGGCAGAGAGCTAATAAGAGCTGGATGAAGTGAGTGTGTGGATGTGGAGGTGTAGAAGGCTGGGAGTATGAGGTAAGTTGAATGTTAGAAATTAGGAAGGAAGTGATTATTTGTTTATGCAAAAAAAAATGTTTCTTTACCTTTTGTAAGCCTGAATTGGCCACAGATTTTCAAGTTTGTGTGCTGTCTGCACCCGCCTACCTTAACTTTCATGTAACTTCTTAATATATAAGAGACAGGATTCACATTTTATCCTAACCAGAATGAAACTAGCCTGGATCACTTCCCACATCTCTGATTTTTGTCAGTGATTCAAATAGGTCTGATGTTGTGCTCATTTACATCTGTTTCCCCACTTGGAGACACGGCTGAGCCAATGAGAGCTTTATAGGCACAATTAAGAACTGGGATGTAATCTTCCTGTGCCGGAGCCATCTACTCCAAACTCCCAAAAATGGCGGCAAGCGTGGATGAGATTGATGCCGCTGTACAGGATGTACAGGATGAAATAACAACTCTTAACTCAGACAGTGCTCAGACAGAATGCAAGGCGAGTTTTGGAAAGGCGGGATTAGACGAGAATTTGCACGGGTGGAACGAACTGACTCAAAGATGCAGTTTACAATGTTACAACTGTTACAAAATGTTACAAAATTCATGTCTATTCCAGGGCTTTATGAATTTACTTCATATACGTACAGAGATGAGAGAAAAATGGAGGGAGTACGGAGGCAAATGACACACACACAGTCTGTGCATCTGTTGTTAGGTAGCTTACAGGTAATGTCTGTACGGTCAGTACATTTGACTGTTTAGGGCGAATAAATAAAATTGGTCCAGCGGCCAAATTTGAGCAAGCGATGCCTATTTGCTTTTCTGCCTGAACACACCTTTAGGGTAAAGACTCACTGGAAGTGAACCAGTCACGTGACAACGCCTCCACCGCTTCTAGCTTGTTGCTGCAGGCGTGTCAGCCATTAAAACGGCTTATTTATTTTCAGTATACAGGAATAGCGTTAGCGTGGGAAACATTTAGCTGAATGACTCCCAGATCTGATGTTTTTCTACGGAGCCTGGTGTTTTGAGAAAAAAAAAAAAGTTTAGCCTGTGTGGGATTACTTGAAGTACGGTGAGGTCAACCATTCTTTGTTAAACTTTTGGACACTGCTTTAATGGGCTGAGCTGGTGAAACGAAATACACACTGCTCAGTCCACATAGGCTTCTCCCTCTCTGTCTCATTCGCCTTGAGTCAGCTTAGCTCTTTTAATTACTGATTAATATTACATGAACTTGTGAAGATGTAGAGCTCTCTCCTTTTCACTTAGCTTCTCTGCTTCTCTCGTTGCCTTCCACTATCATTTATGTCTCCTATCCTATTGGATTTCTGGAGTGCCTGGTTGGAAAAATCATTATGCAAGACAATATAGTTGCATGCACTAAAAGAAAACACAACAAAAGCAGAAAACTTACAAAGTATTTTTCTCTTAGGCTCTCGTCTGCCAAATGGAGGAATCAATTGCACTCTGAATCAAACTTTGATCACTTCCTTTTGCCTAGATCATGCTTCTTCTTTTTTTTTTTTTGCTTTTCCCACTTTTATTTGTTTCTGTGGAAACTGTATTTTTCCTTACTGCCCTGTGTCTCTATACTGTTAAGTAATGAGCTGCTGATCACTCCCATTGAGTCATGACTGACTGATTGATTGACAGATTTATGTTTACATACCATGTGGAGTCTGAAGGTCAAGATAACATATTGCAATTAAATCAGACAAAATGGAAGAGAAAAAAAATACTTGAATTTGCAGACACAATGGTGTCATAAGACTTTGGCCAACATGATTAGACTAAGGGAACTTGCATATCTCACTCAGGGCTGTCTCTGACCTTTATTTTTGCTCACATATGATGCATTTAAGAACACATCTTTTCAAGTCATGGTGGAAAAACTACTAAACTAAACAAACTCTAAATGAAAATGTTTAATTAATGCCACTAATCAATACTTTAAAGCACTAGTCTTTAATTCTTACCAGTTAGTTAATGGATAGAATGAACTTTACCTGCATCTTCTAATAGTATTTTAAAAAACTTTGCTGTCTTCCTGTTGGCACTCAAATAGATATAATAAATAACTTGTTTATGAAAGTAAGCAATCTGCAATATTTTATTCCTCCCTGTAATATCTTCAGTTATTGGTTGCCTGGTCGAAGGCAAGTTTTTGTCATTTTCAAGCCTCTGCTTTCCTCAGACCTGAGCCCCCTCATGTGACGTGAAGTGCTACGTGTTAGCAAGTGCCGAGGGCAAGTAAGGGAGGGCATGTCAAACCGCTCTTAAATACTCTACAGCAGAAGTCTGAAGTCCTCAGGGGCAGGATTGAAACCAGTACTTTTAAGAAGATCATTTTCCTTCCATCTCATCCTGCACCCCTTAAACCTCCTCCTTCCAATTCACATATTTTGGAACGAAATCATACAATTTAGGATATAACATCTTTTTTTTAATTTAGTGTATATATATTTTTAGAAATTCATATCCCTATTTCTTATGTAAAAATGATTTCTATCTCCTGAACCTTAAGACAGCTATGGGTTCTGTCAACATAAAATGTTAATGGGTTTCTTGGAACAGCTAATAAGCTGAACATACGAGGCTGCGATTACATTATTTTTCTCTTTTGAAAAGCACTTTTCATGATCTCCTTTTATATCACAATGCTGTGGCTTGTAAGTTAAAAGTCAGACCGGTGTGCCCTATAGTATGGATCTTAATGTCTTACATATACGGTATGTCCTTTATGTAGAAATGTGTATTCCAAAGTCCACTAAATGTACTGATAATGGTGGCTCTCTTCAAGCCCGTAATTTCTCTAAAGAACGGCCTTCCATATACTCAGTTCGACAGATGTCCCAAAAGGTCAAACTTTTCCTTTAAATTCAGGGACTATTACTAATATGAATTAACACGATATATTGCGCCTATTAGTGAGCTTTAGAGGTGCTGGCAGGTGGACCAGGTTAGCAAGCAGGGGGTTTCCTACTGTTTCCAGTCTTTATGCAAAGCTACACTAACCACATGCTTGCTAGAGTAAATACAGTATGTATTTACAGACATGAGAGTGATCCTATGGCCTAACTTGTATTTCCCAAAATGTTGAACTGTTGTTTTTAAGAAAATTTGTACCAACCCTCATTCTCAACCAAAGTCCATGTGCTGTATGATCATTTGTACATGTACAAAAGCATCTGCCAACTGAATAAATGTCAATGTAATCATTTATTATCATTTGTCACTGCACCCAACAGGGCGCCCAGTAGGATCCATTAACCATGACACCACAAAATAAAGTGATATCTACTTGCCTGCACTATTACTAACACATTTACTTAGGACATTTGTACATTAGGTTTGTTTGACTGAGTTCAAACCACATCGACTCATAGGTGTTCATAACTGTTTCCAGGAAATGATGTTGCCTCCTGTTTCGGTGTACACTGACAAAATGTACAGGCAGGTGGAGCCACATGATAAAATAAGCATGTAAGCATAAAAAACAAGTGCTCTCTTCCACTGCCCTCCAAGGAAAAATGACCATGCTGAGTCATCAAGCTGAGCTTGTATGTTATTCTGTTATTAACAGTTTAAATGGCGCTTATTATAGACCACCTCTTTCAAGTGGTCTCAGGAATAGTTTCTTGGTCTCCAACCCTGTTCAGAAAAATAATTAAAAATTACTACCAGATTTTAAAGTGAGCACCTCTGAAACTGAATTTGAACTAGACTGCACAAAACACAGTTTATCTGAACTTATTTGCTGATAAGTGCCACTCTTTGTTCACATAAAAAGATTCTCGTATCCACACAAACAAATTGGTAAAATCTTAAACCAGACAGACAGACTGCAACACATATTACTGAAAAAAGTGCAAGTAACATGTAAATAAACCAGCAAAGGGAAGTAATGCAAATGTGCAAATACTTAAACACCATTTATCCTTTCCCTGACATGTCTCCTGTTACTGAATGCTAAGAGATGACTTAAACCTGCACTGCATGGCTTCCGTACCTCTACCTACAAATAATATGAGACACAAGTGAGCACCCAGACACACACACATGCAAATGCACACACACAAAACATTTTCCCTCTTTTCCACTGATTCCATTACGCTGTCAGCTCAGCAATCATGATGTCTGCAGCTTCATCACCAAAATGTTCAGCTGTCAAATGGACTTTTCACAAACATTTCTAAAAGCAGACGGTGTGGTACATTTTTGTCAAGCATCCGCATGCAGACGTGCCACTTTGTAGAATATTTGTTTTATCACATCAGCACAATCACACATGAAACGCAGCATTTTGTTTTATATTTGAAAGACTAAAACACGTATACCAAAAATAAACCAGTTACTACAAACAAAGATGAGGGATTATTTTTTACACATGCGTGTGATCACACACATACTCACGCTTGAATGTGAGTTCATTATGTCCGACTATAATTAGCCGTGGTTTGGAGAGGAAGCCGTCTTGCCTCTGTCTGTCACATTAACAGATGACTGAGCACCTGACAGTCACTATGATTTATCAGCTGGATATTACATTTCCATAATCCCACTCTGATTTTCAGTCTGTCTCTCATTGTTGCTTTCTCTCGCTTCCTCATTGGTCTCTCTCTTAGATATACGTCTTTCTCTTACTTTATTCCATTTTATTCATCGTGATCACAGAGGTGAATCCTCTTTTACCTCACCATCTCACCTCTGGGAGGTCAGAGGTCAGTCTGTCACTGAAGGGGTTCAGTGTCTTGCTTAAGGACACATTAACAGGGCAGATGCTTGCTAACACAGGGCTTATTGTAGTGTGTGATACCTGGCTAATGTCTTATTCAGTTTCTAACTTTGAGAATGCACACACAGTTAAATGAAGACCTGTGTGAACACGTCACACAACTCTTCTCCAGGACCCCATACTTATTCATTATTCATTTTGCATTCATCAGCATTGTGTCTGAGGCTGTTTCCTTATGTACAGTCCATTTAATCAGTCATGTGACATATAAATCACTGTAGATACTGACTATACGAAACAACATTATTCATTATCCTTTTATACAATATATATATACCACATTTACTCTTAGTGGATACAAGGTTTTTAAGAGAAACAGAAATGACAGTAAAGACAAAACATATATTACAACCATCTTTTCAGAGTATTTTCTATCAAATACCTATTTGGTCCAGTTCAAACGGACTCGAGTGCATTCGGTGATATCAGTTGGACTGCTAGAGTCCACTGGATTATATTTGTTCTCTGAGAACAGGATATTTTTGAGAACAATTAAGGGATAGATTTATGTTTTTGGTCAACCGCAGATTGACTTGAAATTAGTTCAGTTTATCCATAAATAGTAAGAGATTGAAGAGATTTTAACAAGATGTGATTTTAAACTTTGGTTGAAAGAATAGAGAATTTGGTGAATTTGGTGAATAAAGCACAGTGTACTGTAAAAGAGTTGCACAATGTTAGAATTTTAATGTCTAAACCTGTACAACCTTCTTGGAAAAGACAAACAAATTTCAATAAGAAATATCAACTCTTAATACCATTTACATTACGCTGTTTAGATGGATATTTAGCCGTATAAATAAAGGACCACAACAACTTCGTATGTCAAAACATTATTAAAAACCTACACGCTACAATTGTAAAAGCCCATACTGTAAAGTAGCAGTACAAATGCTCTGCATTTAAGCTTTGCTTGCTGCACACAAAAGTTATGATTTATCTTTATTGAAGGTAGATTGTTTTAATGTTTCAGCAGTTATCAATGTATCATAATAGAGAAAGTTACCACCATCATCATAATGAAATACGTTTTTAATTAAATAGAGAAACCATATCGTCAGTATTATGCATTCAAGCAGGCATTGTTAGAGAAGCTGGCTGTCTTATGAGCTAAATTAAAGCACAATGTTTGTGTGTGTGTGTGTGTGTGTGTGTGTGTGTGTGTGTGTGTGTGTGCATGTGTGTGTTTACAACATCTTTGTGCATCCATATCTGCCACTTAATGGCAGTGTGTGTGTCACTTTAATGCTGGAGTCAGATTAATGAAGTATGAACCTTGGAAGAGGCTAAATGAACACATACAATTATCCATGGTAAGTCACACGGCACAGTGCTGCTGCAGAGTGCTTTATTAGGCAATATGGCAACTTCAGGCTTCAAAACTATCTCTTAACAACTGTCAATTAAACAATGAAGCAAGAAGGAGAGCAAGGAGTTGTTTACGCTACGTTCACAACACGTTTTATTGGAGTTTTTAGATGTCTATTCATTACAACATGTAACCCATATCTACTTCCATTATAAAATGACAGTGGTCTTGAAAGTATATGTGGACAATGGAACATTAACATATACCATCATTTGTTGTGCTTACACCTCTGTTGGTTATTTGCAACATATTTTTAGTTGCACAATGCTGTACGTCTATTCAGCTTTTTCCATTTGTTACTGATCAGAAAATGTCAGTTCTGAGTGAAATGTGAGGAAAAACAAACAGTGCATTCAGCTTCTTTGTAAGTACATACATACTATGTAGCTTTAATATTAGAGCCTTAAAAATGTTTCTTCTTTAAGACCAGAAAAAGGATCATATTGATTGGTTGGGATTTTTCCCCTATGTGTGTCAGAAGACAAAGTAAGCTGCAGTTTATGGAAGTGCTGCCTGAGTTTAGATTTAAATAATGCTCCATTATCAATCCCCAGCCGCAGCACCTCTGGCTTGATCGAGCTTTCCGACAAACATAACTGGCATATAGATGGGAAGTGAGGGATCATGCGGGGTTGGATCTGAAGGGGATTATGTGAGCCTCTGCATGTGTTGTGCCCTCTCAGCGAGGCTCCTTGCTGGCAGGTGAAAACAGGCAGCTAGTGTATAGGATAAGCCTGATCTCAGCCTCTCAAGGCCAACAGAGGGAGTTAGCCACAACAAGAGCAAATTTATGAGCCAAACCAAACCAGCTAATCAATTATTATGAAACTGTCTGGACCTCTCATTATATAACGGCTCCCCACACAAAACACACTGCGGTTGCTCCTAATTGATTCTTACAAAACTATATGAAAGACATTGGTTCTTATTTTTACATTTTGTTATCCTGAGGAAATGTTTACCACCAGGAGATTGACACAAAGTGCACGTGGAAGGGGAAAAAAAAAACTAAGAGTCTACAGCCATGCTAGCAGCTCTGTGAGGCTGTGTTTAAGCACAGTGGTCCTTTGAGCTAAATGCTAACATCAGCATGCTAACACGCTTACAATGATAATGCTAGCATGTTGATGTTTATTGTCTTAGTTTAGAGTTATAGCCTGCGAACATTTCCTAATTGAACAGGTTGATGTGAATGTCATTAGTTTTGAAGCTCACAAACAGAAGTATTAGATGAGCAGAAATTTTGACTTAATGATGGGACTAGATTAAAGGTCAGGGGATCAACAAAATTTATTGGCTATGCATCCAAATGTTGTTGAGATATTTCAATAAAAAACAAAAATGTAAGCCTAGGGGAAACTCAGGAAGAGAGGAGATCACTGAATAGGTGAAAACTTTGACCTGCTGGTGGCAAAAGTCAGAGGAGCACCAACGTTAATAGAATGTATCCTCAAGGAACCTTGAATATCTGCAGCAAAATCTCATGGCAGTCCATCAAATAGTTGTTGAGATATTTCTCTCTGAACCACAAATGCCAAACTCATGGTGGCGCTGGAGGAAATATCAGGGGATCACTAAAGTCATGATTATTAATCATCTTGGGACCGTGAATGAAAATTTAATCTCAATCTGTCAAATAGTTGTGAAGACATTTCAGTCTGGACCAAAGTGGTGGACCGACCGACTGACCAGCATTGCCATCCCTGCAGCCATGCCTCTAGCATGGCTAAAAACACACACAAATGTTCCAGTACAACAAAATGTAGGCTGTAATGAAGCAGATATGTGTGGGATAAGTGCGAGGGAGAGCCACTATAGGATCATTTTGGGTTGGGACCCATAGTTTAAGAAGCAGTGCTCTGTAGATTTTGCTCTTACATTAATGCTGAACGATTTAACACCTGAGCAAGCTCAAGCGACCTTAGTTTATAAAGACAAAACGAGAGAAAGAAGAGTGTATCCATTATTTAAGAATCTTAAAGTTTTATTGTACAGAGGTTGTTCCTGCAGTGGTCATTTTCCCAATAAAAGCTGCCTGTGATTCAGGTTCCCATCACAGTGAGAATTCTACAGGGTTGTTTAAAGGAATTATTAGAACCAACAGTCATGAAACAGAAAATACCTGAACAGCAGGTTTTTATACCCAAGCAATTATTTGGTATGCATGCAGAGAATACAATAATGAGAAATGGATATAGAGAAAAGGCTCCATTTGAGCCCATTAGGCTACTTCTGTAGAACCATAATTCATTTAACTTCAGGCAGAATGAGTCAGGCTTGTTAGATTGGGAGTGTTTGTTAGGAGGTAGCTCCCTTTCCCAGAGATTCAGAGGCTCATCTCTCCCTCTCTCCTTCTCTGGCCCATAATAATCTTTCCAACCCTCAGGGCAGAGCCAACCTTTAGGCTTCGAGATACATGGTGCATGCTGATGTGTGTGTCTGCATGCACAAAGCTGTGTGCGAGAATGTGTGTGTAAGATTTGAGCATGCTAGTGTAGCCAGTGTGTGGGGTTGTACTGTAAGTGTACACGTTTGTGTGTGAGGACGTGTGCGTTCTTTTACTTTAATACTTGGGAGAGTTTACTTAACAGAGAAATGAGAGAAAATCCTCCAGAGTGAGGATATTTAGCATCTTCCACTTTAGGGTTTAGATCGAATTTAGGTTTAAGGTTAGGATTAGGAATAGATAGAGGGTGCCCTATGAATTAAGGTTAGGCCCATATTACAGAGAATTAAAGGGAAACCCAGCCTAAAGCAGTTTCCACTGTTAAAATCAGCTCTGCCCTACAAAGGCAAAACGCAGTAACTACATATTCAGTCAAAACTGAGTTAAGACCTTTCTGACATAAATAAAACTTATTGATTTTTCCCTAGCTGTTAAAACAATAACCATTTTGTATGAACTGACACCTTGGTAATTTAGTTAGTTATTACACATAACACGTCATGGTGTACAATAAAAACCTTGTCAAACTCCTGCTAACAGTAACTCAGATACATTTAATCCCAATAAACTATGGACTCAAAGTAGTCAAAATAAAGTTTACTTTCTTAGACAAACTAGTTCAAATACATTTTCGCATTGTATTCTGTGATGATTATCCAAAGGCAGAGTGCAGTATCTGCATTGTTTAACTATTATGTAGGTTTTATGGTGATTTTTGAGATAAGATAATCAACCCATAAAATGACGGCATTACAACCTCTGTATCTGTAAACCGTTTTTTTTCAACTTCACTGCTTAGCTGCAAATTTAGATGACATGGAATCCCACTGAGGCCTGGCATTCGGGCCAATGTAGAAAATCACTAAATTTAACTTAGATGAAACACATATAGGGATAGTGGGATAGTATTGGATATTTGTTCCTAGTAAGCTCATGAGCAGAACTATTTGGACACATATCTCTTTGGCAGAACCAAACTGACTAATCTGTCACGCTGTTATTGATTTCCCGTACCAGAGCTCATATATCCACCAGTTGTGACAGCTTTAATTTGGCCGATTGCACTTTGTGATGTCAAAGTGACACTCTACCCTGTTAGATTCCACCATTATAGATAGTGATAGATCTTGCCTCAGTCTCCAACTTCAAGGGTAATAACATTCACATTTAATTGATTCATATAATTACTTGTATGGCTACGGACAGCCAAATCAATAGTTGTGAACATGAACAATTCTTGCCCGAAGCAAGAGGCATCAGAGACAAGAATCTAATATCTGGTGCCATGAAAAGAAGCTCGGATCTGCTGCAAAAACACTGAATGGGAAGCTAATGTTGTGGAAACAGTCGTAGTACACCGTGTGGTTTAACTGAGACATCAGCACATATTCTGGCTTGTTGCTCTCAACATTAAGAAGTACAGTAAAAGTCAGATGGCTTTTAACACACAAAGAAAACACATCATTGACATCAGTGGATCAGTATCTGGACTCGAGCCATTTAAACTTAAAACTTAGGTCTTACAGTTGTGCTCCAGGTTCTTACTCTGACTACTGACATCACTGGTCTTGTATGTAACCTTGTGGAAATGTCTTACAAAATCCTCAACTATTCATTATACAATATAGTTATGAGTGCCATACGTTGACGTATGCCAATTGAGTGTAGTTGTCTTGTATCTAACTGGATTTGCAACTGCATAGTTGTTGAGCTATTAATTTTATGAACAGAGTTAATAATTGCTTAGTTTTTTACTGAATTGAACAAAAAAGTTAGAACTAACAACAGACCGAACTTGCTCAGCAGTGTTCTGAACGCTGAAGTAATGACTTACTGAAACACATTCTGATGTTTCTTCAAACAGTGAGCCGATTGCTTAGCGTAACAAAAAAAAGAAAAGATAAACAAAACATTTATACATAAAATTTCCATGTACATTTATTATTTGCAAGTGCGTTTCTCAAGTGCAATATGTGTAGACTATTTGGAGCCACAGATCTGCGAGGGGACATTTGTCAATTTCATCCTGTAAATAAAGGCCGTTTAGACAAAAATCAAGTTTCAAATGACGCTGGGGGAAAATTCCAAATGTACACCCACCAACAAACAGTGTCTCCTACCAGAGTGAGTTTAAACTGTACAACTTGATCTTTAATCTGCTCCATAAAGACTACATTTCTGGAAAATTTAAAAAAAAAAGTCCAATAAGGGCTGGGGTGATGAAAGCCTCGCTTTGCTGGAGCATTTCATATTTAGCAGTTATCAGCATGGAGGATGGGGGGTTAATTATGAATGCAGCTGGGGCCAGCAGATCTGCGGGGCAGATAACGGTGGAGGTGAAATACAGCTAATAATGTTAAGAAGAGAAACTAATGAATAAACTGCCCTCACCCCGTGGCAGATAGAAGCTGGAGTTAATGATAAAAGCAGCGAGGGTAAAGTAGCACACAAGATCATGACTCTGCGTGTGTGCATTTGCATGTGTGAGTGTGACTGAGTTGTGCTGTATGTGTCAGTGCATGTGCGGGTGACACACAGATGGGGCCATACATCAGGTATTTTTACGGCCAGGGCCCATTTTCAAAATGGCCTGGCAGGTTAAATATCATTAGAACCACAGTGTATCAGATAGAGGGAAGCTTTCAGAGTAATGGACACCTCACACACACACACACACACACACACACACACACATCATGTATGTCCTGCCAGAGAGAGTACAATATGTTCATCTATTTAACCCTGACTCGGTGAGGATGGTGTTTTTGTGTGTGTGAATATGTGTGTGTGTTGGAGGTTCATTTAATGGAAGCGTAAAGGACATGTACATTACTATCGAGAGGGAGAGGGACCACTGAACACTTCATAAATATAGAAAGAGGAAAGCCATATGCTGCGCTGCATGAATACTGAGAAGAGACATAAAATAGAGTGTCTGTATGTGCGTGTGGTGGAGAGGTATGAAGGCGCAAAAGAAGGGTGAGACAGGATACAAAATGACAGAGAGAGAGAGAGAGAGAAAAGGCTTATGTAGCAGCACATAAATCCACAGCCATTCAGAGCTGGGACATGGCTATAAAAAGCCAGAGACCAAACTATAGCCAGGGACACTCGTTAGGACCTTGGCTGACCTTACAGTGGAAGGGGCCATGGTGATGATGGGATTTATTGGAGCACCTGAATAATCCAGTTGGGTGCTGGGCATACTCTCCTATACTGACAGAACAGAAAAACAGCAGTCAAAACCTTGAGGGCCAGGATTGCTGCCTTAAGCTACATATCTGGTTTATTTATAATCAAAGGAAAAGAGTGAAAGAACGCAAAAGCTCATTCTCGTGATCTGAAATAGGAGTTTGACAAAAAAAAATGGAGCTAGACAAAAAAAACTGATCTAATCTAACTAATCTTAACTAAAGTGCAAGTATGAGCTTTTACCAGAGGTTACAACCACATCATGGTCTTCATCAGCCGATGGAGTTTGCTCAGTTGTCATGACCTTGGACCATTGATGCTCCTGATTTAGATGTCAAAGCAAGTGAGTTGACTTTGGTTTTTGGATCAAAGAAATCTTAAGTTCTGGTAGAGTAAGTAACCTCCCAGACTGACTAATCTGATGTCGAATCTCCTCGCTCTCCTCACTATATTTGCAAAACAAATTGCTAAACATTCATGTAGACAGTTTGCAAGCTAGCTAGTTTGGAGAGCAGTGTTCCCCCTTTTCAGTGACTCTGCATATTATATATACGTACATATACATATATACATACATACACTGTATATTGAATGTAACGATGCACAAAAAAGCCAGGGGGAGTAAGTTAAAATACATGTAATTCAAATTTTATGCTGCTGAAATCTTAATTTTCAGCTTGTAGCTACAGGTTGTGACCATTAATTATGCTACCACTCAAAGCTGTTGAGTTTCTGCCTTCACAGCCAATAAAAGATGATTACAGCCCTCAACTGAATCTCCAAGTTTTTTGTTATGTCTAACTTCATTTAAAAGTTCAAAGCTGACGACTCAAAAGATTTCAGATTCGATACGCGAATTCAGTACAACAGCTGGGGCACAAGTGAAGACGGGTTATTATGATTATTTAGACATGCTAGAGTAGTTATTTGTCTTTGTGAGACTAAAGTTCTCATTAGGGTATTTATGTGAAAACATGTCAGGACCCTTATATACAACCGTTTTTTTAAGGTAGACTCTCTGTATGTCCACACCTGTGAGCACACACAGTTACTGACAAGCTAACAGCAGCACCTGCCAAGACATCAACCTGTAACCTGTGATTTGAGCAATCATTTCCTAATCCTCTCTTTTTGTTTTCTCCTCTCCCTCTGTCTGTCTCTCCTCCTTACTTACTTTGTTTTGTTCCTGTCTCTTTCTCTTTTCAGTTTTTCTCCCTCTCTAGGTGCCTCTTGACTGCCTTCCTCCTCATATTCATGCAAACCGTGTGCACACACAAACACCAGCTAATGCCCATACATTCGCACGCACCTCTCACTCGCTTTTCCGGCAGGCTCTTTTCTGACTGACAGAGTATTAAGGAAGTGTGTGATGGAAAGAGGGAGGGTGAAAAAAGGAGGGAGGAGGGCAAGGGAGAGAGGGTCACCTTGGGAGAGCCGGTTACTGAGGGAATGACTGGAAAAGGGAATGAGAGGAGGATGAAGAAAGAAAAGTATTTCACTCTTTTTGTTGCTGTGCGGTCATTCAAGTCAAACAGCAGGGAATGGTTACATGTTTGTGGCTTTACCTCAGCTGCTTCTGCTGTTAGTAGCAGGAATAGTGCTAATGGTACCAATACCACTACTACCATTACCACTGATGCTGCTATACTGCTAGGGATATGACCGCTACAAGTCCTACAGTACTTATGTTGCCATTTCAATTGCTAGTGTGTACAAAAAGGAAAAACAAGTTTAGTTACAAGCATACTAAAGGGTAACACACCCAAATCTGTCAGCAGTCGAGTTGCATTGTGGGTAATGTAGGCGCCAGGTTTTTGTGAAGAAAGAAGAATGCATAGAATAAGACTATATCTCAGGTTGTGCTACATCGGTTTCAATCCCTTTTTTAAAACTGTCCATCGTGTGTCAGACAATGGGCCTCATGCAAGAACCACTCGTACGAACAGATTCGTTCTTAAGTGGCTTCTACGAGTGACTTAGGAGAACTTGCTGCACTCTCCACTTTTCTCGTATTTTGAATGTTCTCTTAGGCACAAACACATTTTACGAGTGGTCCAGACCTGTTGTAGGAGTCATGTCCAATTAGTCTGCTGTTATCCAAAGTTTTTCACTAATGGGTTGTATATTTCATTACTTTGAAGCCATTTTGAGTTTGAAAATCCTTTATAAATTACACTTCATAATTATGTTGACGTAATACTGTTTGACTCTGCAATCTGAATTATAACATAATTCTAAATTTATTCATATAGCCTAATGATATCATTATCCAACTATAAATGCAAGGAATCTCGTCTGTCCTTCTTTTATCTCTACCATCCAATCGACTTCACACTTGGCGGGTGAATTGCTAAGGACCCAAGGAAGTGCAGTGTCGAGTGTGAAGTTGTTTGGATGAGCGGTTCTTGAGAAAGCTGCAAGCAGCAATACCGGAGGCCAAGCAATCTGCCCAAACAGGCACGTTTTGAACAGGAACTGCTATCTCAACGACCGTTCTTTTGGATACCACAGCGTGTCAGGCCCTTGGAAGAGAATGTGTCTTTAGACAGCGTGCTGATATATTGGCAGAGACAGATGAATGGTTGTTGTCGCGGTTTTGAGTACCACGGGTTGTGCTTCTACAAATTTGTTAGAGCCGCAACTCCGCAGGCAGACACGCCAATCCAACCCTATTCTACCAGGTACTCACCACAATCAGATTCCTGGCCACAGGAACTTTCCAAAAGGAGATAGGAGACAGATTGGATGTGTCCCAGTCTTCTGTGAGTCATACGCTGCCCTTGGTCATCAACGCCCTCATCAGATTATCACCCAGGTACATCAAATTCCCATAAACCACCATCAGACAAGTACAAATTAAGATGAACTTTCATGCCATGGCTGGACTACCCAACATCACAGGAGCAATAGACTATACACATGTACGCATCAAAGTGCCTTCCCCTGACGCATTCCCATTCCTCGGTCGCAAGCAGTATCACTCCATCAACATCCAAATTATATCAGATGCAAAATACAACCTGCCAAATGTCGTTGCTTGATGGCCTGGGGGAGCACACGACTCCTTTGTGCTGCAAAATAGTGTCGTTGGGGCGCGTTTTGTGCAAGGTGCCCATGGAGACAGTTGGCTTATTGGCAAGTGGCTTGTCAACTGTTAATAGTTGCCATGCAAACTATTTTCATTTAATTTAACTAAAATTCACACTTTTCTCCAGGCGATCGGGGCTATGCTGTAGCTCCCTGGCTCATGACACCTCTAGTCAACCCACAGAGTAGACAGGAGTGCTCATACAACGAGCGTCATACACACACCCGTGTTGTGGTAGAGCACACAATTGTTGTTTTGAATGCCAGGTGGATGTGTCTTGACACAGCTGGTGGCAAGCTGCTCTACAGAATTTTTTAACATCAGTTATGCTTGCTAGACTGTCCGACATATTTTCTAATGTGGCACACATAGTTTGAAGACATTTCAACATCTCTTCCTGGTTTTTCAGGGCTTCATCAGACACCACTTGTGTGCGTGAGATTGGACGGTGACAGGGAGCATCAGATGGTCCCGGCTGTGGTGCAGAGTCTAATTGATCTTTTTCTGAATAAAAGAAAACACTGAACACGATTGTTTCCTATGTCCATGTTATGCCAGTTGATAATGTTAATGTGGTTACATTTCTAAATTTAAAAATGAGAAAAATTACATCATACCATTACTGTCAGGCTTATTGGCCGTTTCTTCACATGCAGGTTTGTGCAATTCGCTGTCCAGGGGAATATCCTCCGTTGCAATGCCTGACAGTGCAACATCACCTATTATGGCACGTATTCTGTCGTCCATCTCCGAGATGGAGACTTCCCCTTGACCCCCTCCACTTGCAGTCATCGATCACCTTGCTGTGGCTTGCTATTATTGGGGCGTTAATTATGCTAATTTACAATTGTCATGAACACAGGCTTAGTTACGCACAGGTGGCATTATGTTTACGCAGGTCATTTACACAGCTATCTGAAGTTAGGAGCATTTGCTGAATCTGACGTGGCACGCTTATACGAGCCCACTGAACCTTTCCAGACTGGGAACCAGTGCATATTTTTCGGACGTTCGAAGTTAAACAGTCAAGAAGCAGGCTAGAGACCTTTCCATCTTAACAAAGACTGAAGTCAAATAACATCAAGTGAACAGTCAATGTCTGTAAGGTTAGACACATGTATTACCATATAATGTGCCTTTCAACAGTTGAAATACATTCATTTTATGCACCTTTGACAATAGACGGGCATATGTCTATAAAAAATACAAGTTTTCTAAATTTTGAGTTAAATGTCTCTGCACACTGTCAGGCATGTGTCATGCTACGTTGTTTCAGCACACTAGTCAAGTCAAGTCAATTTTATTGATATAGCCCAATATCACAATTTGCCTCAAGGGGCTTTACAATCTGTATAGCATATGACACCCTCTGTCCAGAGACACTCCCCAGAAAAACCTTTAACAGGGAAAAAAAAGCAGAAAGAAACCATCAGGAAGAGCAACTGAGGGGGGATCCCTCTCCCAGGATGGACAGACATGCAGGCACTTAACTATCAATTATGCATCAATAAAATCCTCATTCTAAACTATGGTTTTTGCTGCATCAAGTAACACCCAGAATGCTTTGTAAGCAGTGACACGGATTATCAAATAAAACAACAACACAGTGAATGGTCTTAAAGCTGCACTAATCAATATTTTTATGTAAACAGTGGATTTAATGACCATGTGTAATGTGACAGTGGTCGCTCATAGTGAAAAACCCACAGAGATTTATCACCTGACTCAGCTGAGCGGAGCGTTTTGGCGTCTTTCAGGCCATTGTTTTGGTTTAAGGGCCCACACCTTTACAGTTCTGGCTCAGTCTCATCAATCTTGTCTCCAGTCAGCAGGCAGCCATCTTCTGTTCTGATAAACTTACTGCTACTCTATATGCGCAGCACTACACGGCAGACAGACAGAGCTGGCTACTAGTCAGTGAACACACAAGCATTTAGCTGCTTAACAGCCAGACAGGAGTTGGTGGAGACCAAACTGCAGCTAAAAGCAGAGTGAATGTTGAACTGAAAAAAAAATACTATATGTCAAACCTATATTATGTGATATTCACCTTGTTGTGGAGCTTTAAGGGACAACAGACAACAGATCAAAGGTGAATCTTACTCAAAGGAACTTGAGGTGTTAAAGGATAGTCAGTGTAATGTACTGGTGCTGTGAGTGCTGTGGTTAGAAGAGTGCTTTCAATTACTTCCTCTTTGGATTGTGGCTAATGAAATGCGAGGTCTTTGGGAAAGGGAAAAGAAGCTATTAGCATGCAGCTTCCAATAAAACAATTCTAGCAAGATAAATAACTGTAGAACAAGGCAACTACAACAATGTAAGAATACTGAGATTACTACCAAGGATGAGATAAAAGGAAAAAGTATTCCTCACCTGGTTAATGGTAACCCCTATACAGTATTTATACCATTTGACTAAAGACAGCCTTGTTTTGATCTTGATAAATAAATGCATGAGAGCTACAAAACATGTGCAGCTTCTGTTTATCTCGACAGGAAAAGTCCCTCATGAAGTCTACGTGGAAGCAATTACCCAGTGCTTTTGCCATCTGCTTTCCCTGATTATTACAATTTTGTCAGAAAATGTTTATATTACAGCATTGAAATGAATATGCTAGCGTATTGTGGCTTAATACCTTGTGGGGTGTTAATCATAGCCTTTATTGTAGGTATGTTTTGAAAAGCACACCCATATTTCCCACAGGGATTTTGGACAACACATCAAATGCCAGAGATGTTCTATGGCACAAAAACAGATACATAATGAATATACGTGCTGTTTAATGTCTGTGTACTAATGAATTTATCTAAATCTATTGAACAGTAATACGAATTCACACCACTGCACTGTATGCCAGTCAAGCCAGTGATTGATTTATGTACACCATAAGAAAAGGGTGCATGAATCATATTTCATTCACTCAAAATTACAGTTAAGGCAGCTTTTAGGGAATTACAGGTCTGTTCTGACAGTACCCATTAAATAATATAGGACTGACTCAGACCAAGGCCAAAAATTATATACTTGTATGGTATGTCAATTTCAATAAACCCAATTAACGCCTTCTAACGCATACAAAAGTATATTAGACATTATTAGACGTTATAAGAGCAGACAGAAAAACTGATGTGTGTCTCACCAAAGAGTAATTCAACTTTTGAAAACTTCTGGAAGCTCTTCCAGGTTGCTCAGTTGGAAGTGAGTTTGTAAAGTTCACCGCTTGTTGAAGAACATACCTAAAGACATTTGGGGTGCTGTACCGTATCTCATTTCCTGACTGTGAGAGGCCAGGATTAGCTTTGTGCTGAAGATTGTACAGGCTAAGGGGAGAGATAGAGGCACACAAGGTGTAGACGCCTGGATTAACACTGGATTAAGTTGTATTGCAGGTCCTTCGAGGTCACTCTGTGTCGATGTGTGTGTGAGTCACCTTCCCCTGGGCGGCAGGGTTTGTCCGAAAGAGAAGTTTTATAATCAAACATAAACCTGCGGAATTCACTGCCTTATTAAACTGACTAACACACGCACACTATCGTCTTAATATATTTTCCATGGAAAACCTTAATTACAGTCCCAGGCCAAAAACTGTTTTTGTGCCACTTGCATTTATCTAACTCTCAGAGTCTCTTATTTTCTTCGGATATAGATGTACTGCACATTTGCTTTTCCAGGATAACCAATGAAAATGCACATT
The DNA here is from genome assembly GCA_003416845.1 of Oplegnathus fasciatus. Lineage (NCBI taxonomy): Eukaryota > Metazoa > Chordata > Actinopteri > Centrarchiformes > Oplegnathidae > Oplegnathus > Oplegnathus fasciatus. The sequence goes on from NTHP01000675.1 coordinate 156,283, forward strand.
TTATGTGAATAATTGCATTCAGTATTTATCGGTGGATTTTATAATTGTAGACTTTAGGTTTGCTTAGAAAAAAAAGTCAAACCATGTCACGAACATTTCAGCTTTAATAGGGTCAAAGGTCAAGAGCAGTGTTCATATGATGACAGTTGGAAATGGGCGTGTCACTGTTGGCTTGAGGATGTAGACACGTCTGAAGCTGATCTGTATCTATTATCATAATAGAAATGGTATAACAAAATAATTTGGATGATAACTGTCAGAATTAAAAGAATATTCCACCTCAAAGTTAAGTTGACAAGCACTCCTGTTACCCAGTGGTGCCCACCTCAGGGCAAATGTGCGCTGTGGTTCGGAGAGATAATGCTCATGTTGAGGGCAGAGCTGCATTATCTTGATTGTGGATGGTACAGAACGATTCAAGACCAAAAAAATAAAAGTTCGCCTGTGGTTTCACATGATGTAAAGCTTAGAAGTTTGTAACTGAGAGCTCATCAATATAATAATACTTATGGTGGCAAAACATACAATTTCTTGGAATCAATCATTTTGACAACAGGAATTTGTGAAGCAATCACACGATATGATCATACTGTCACAATAAAGTCCATAAAATTTTATTTATACAGCACAAAATCCTAGATCCCACATACAGAGTAGACTGAAGTCTAATTCCAATATGCAGAAACAGAACGAAAATGTAAATAAAGTATATAATATAATAACGTAATATTAAGTTGCGATATTGAATTATTGCTTAGCCCTAAACTAACTTATAACATTCACAAAATAAAAAAGCACAATAAAATCTGAAATCCATCAACACTGAACACAACCAGGTAAAAAGGCTACAAGTTGTTTCATCACATCAGTTAATTGCATTTGTCAGAAAGAAGTCCATTCAGTGAAGCCTCAATTCATTTTCAAAGGAGTAAAAATGAGACAGGACACTACATTCTCCATTCAACTATTAGCACTTACAGCAGAGGACATCTGAAAAGAATGCCTGTCTAAACATCAACTGTAATCGTCTCTTCGGATGGCTGTTTGGTTAAAATGGGACCCTGATTGAGCATAATGACCTGTCTCTGCCCACGCCTTCTTATAATAGTATACTTTTTTGTGGGCTAACATCTCTAACTGACTGATCCAGCCAGTGAATCATTAGTAATGCCTATCATGACATGAGGTTCCTCTGAAGACGAAAAGGACAGAAACCACCCAGTCACTGCCCAGGACCTAGGAGGGCCTGAATTGGCTCCTATTACACAACATGTACAATAATGTAATAAAATTGGATGAAATAATAAAGTCACATCTACCTTAATTAACTTATTCAATTGTGCACCAGTGTAGCCTTTTGTATGTGCAGTTTGCACCCGTTCCCACTGTGCTGTTGATCTGCAGTTGATCTGAGACCTGCAGTTGGCGGTGTGTGTATGTGTTCTTGTGTTGGAGTGCTACTCCATACTATAACTTTGTATACATGTGTTAGACTGGGTGTGGTCATAATGTAAGGCCTTATGTGTGTATACATTTGTGTTTTCCTCTGAGAGTGCATTGTATATTTTGCCTATTTTGCCTATTTTGCTCTCATCTCATTGTGTCTGGGACAGGTTAAGATAAAGAGCAACCTCTTGGCTAATATCACTCCCTGTTTTAAAGACCAGCAGGGGGACACACCACCTTTGCCTCTTTCCACTTTTCACTGCTAACCTTCACTGTGGCTTTTAGATTTTTGAAGTTAGTCCTACTTAACATTGTGGCCTGCAGAAGAAAGGATAGCTAACCTTGGCTACCTGGCATGTTCAAATTTTAATAAATACGGATTAATGTGCTCTGTCCATGATGCATAAACAGAGAACAAAAGTCAATAAAAATTAAGCTTTTGAAGGATTTCTTACCACCAGCCGATTAGCTTTCTCTCTCTCTCTGTCTGTGTGTGTGTGTGTGTGCGTGTGAACCTCCACCCAAGAAATGATAGACTACAAGGGAAATATAGGGGTGATAATTTTTTCCTATCAGTGTGGAGCCTCTGTGAGTTTCAGACCTCAGCTGCCAGTTCATTGAATTCATAAAGATGATATGTAATGACTACACTGCCAAAAAATAATGAGCTAGGTACATTATTTCATCTTGTATCCAGGCTTGTCACGCTGCTTCCAAGAGAAATAAATTCGACTGATCCTCCTGTGCTGGCAGATCAGCTCACGCGTTTCATTATCGAGTCAGATTATCAAGGTAAAGTGACATGAAATGAAATGGAAACAAAATTGCAGGGAAAGTAACAGCCAACACCGGACTTAAAATGTTCCAAAACAAAAACCCTTAAGCTGGGCGACTACAAGAGATAAACAAAAAAGAAAGAAGAAATTTAGATTCATGAATCTTGTATTTCTGTATTAGATCACATTTGACCTACAGCATGGTTTCAAATATCATTTATTCCATAAATATGTGTTTATGAACAATCTACCAGTCTTTTTGTCACAAGAGGGAAAAAGGCACTTTGCCTCAGTTCCTGACTTTTACAAGCTGAGAAAATCTTTTCAAGGCATTTACTGAACCTTGCTCCGCTTACCCCAATGTGACAAAAGTACAAGTGCAAAAGTGCAGGTAGAAGCAGGCAAACATGTTAATACACTTTAATGCACTTGTACTTTTTTCACATTGAGGTGAGCGGAGCAAGGTTCAGTAAATGCCTTGAAAAGATTTTCCCTACTTTCTTTGAGTATTCTGGAGAGGAAGCGGAGTGCAGAATCCTTGTTTCTTCTCATTTAGTCCTTAATTGGAACCTGCACCGGCTGCTAATTGTATTAAAGGACTGAGCATGACACAATGTGGCAACACAAACTGGGAGTAGTTGCACTTTGTGTTAAGCATTTAGGTCTGTGTTCAATCTATTTTGAGGCCGTTTCATCTCAAACCAATAACTGTTTATAACATTTATGTCAGTAATCATGATTATCTTCTAAAAACATTAACAATTAGCAACATTGGCAAATACCAGCTTCATTTCACTATAAAATTTGGAGTTGTAATGAAAGACAGGTAATGAACTAATTGCAGCGTCAGCTAGTCTGAGTACGCTGCATAATTTAGGCTGCGTGTTCCACTCGTTTAACCGCAAGAACACATTAAAGGTGCCTTGTGGAGTTTTCTAAACAGCAACAACGTTTACATTCAGTGATACTCACCAAAACACAGTTGAATGACAGTGCTGAATGCATGAAACCGTGTGCAGAACCATGCATACGTGCACCCGCGTGCATGTGCGTCCTCGTTCACTGCATGATACAAAAAACAGGAACCCACTAACAAAAATTCCATAGTGGTCAAGAAACTCCACAGAATACCTTTAAATGACCGGTTCAGATGAACAAAAATTGTGGTGCAGTTAATATCAAACCATTCACAGAGACACCCTTAGCTGAAGGAGTGGGATCAGTACTGCAAACAGCCTGAGAGAAAGTACAAGACAAAATGTACAAGAACACACCAAGGATCATAGACAAAGAAAGAATATAATGAATTGTATGATTATAATTTTGATGCTTTGGCAACATTGTTTTAAAACTTTCATGCCAATAAAGCCCTTTGAATTGAACTGAATTGAACTGAAAGAAAAAACACATGTATTTCTATACAATTAAAATCTATTTAGAATAATTTGATAGGAAAATTACCTCAACATAACAAAAACATAGATAAATCTCTTTTCAGTTAAGAACTTCTGCAGTAAGTGGCAATGGAAAAGTATTTTACAAATGAGTTTAGCTTGATTAGCTATATAAAAGGCAACCTATTTAAAAGTTGTTCTTTTTTTTATTTAATTCATAGTTTTCTTTGATGGAAACACAGCTGAATGTGAGACAAATATTTATAAGGAGAGAACAAAGGGAGAATAAAGGAAACAATGACATCAAACCAGAGAGAGAGGAAGTCTTTCACAGTCATTTCAGACTCGCCCAAGGGCATAGTCAAGTCCTCCCTCTCTTATTGCATAAAACTCCCAGCATGCAACGGTCATTTTCCCTGACAATCTGTTTTACTATGGGCTAGGAATTAACACAGATGCACACACACACCCACATGCGGCGAATGATTGGGAAATTAACTCAGTGTCTGGGCCTGTGATTCATTTTACAGAGGCAGAGAAATGATGATGACAGAATGTGTGGAAACAGGAAATAGGAAGAGAGACGTGATTGATAGACAGTGGGCCTTCATTTATATCCTTCCTTTCTTTAATCTCCTCTGCCCCCTGGACTTCTGTTCACTTTGACCTCTGAACACACTTCAAACGTGCTACTGTATGTGTAACATTTTACCATTAATACAGCGTCACTACAGTAATGTTGATACATTAGTGTAATTATATTAATCATGTGAAACCTCCTCTATAAAATGCACAGGTGCTACAGGGTTAAAACCCTGCGGAGACCCATGTCCCTCCTCGGCAATAGAGCCTCCATCTTGGCAGTATATTCCAACAAAAATAATTAGCAGTCTTGGTGGGAAGCCACTGATGGATTGAGTAAGTTGTTGCTCTTTGAGTGACTCCCACTGTTTGGTCTGGCTATCTGCTCATGGCTGTCTTCAACCTCCACAGTAGTTTTTGACACTGTTAATTCCAAAGTGTCAGTACAGAAGAAAAGGCTTTTTTTCACAACAGAGGTTCAGACTTTACATAGTAAAAAAAACACCGACTGATTGCACCTAATAACATTAACATAGGGGTTAACATAAGGCATGCCAACACTGAATGATAGACAATTGAACCTTTGTCTTGCTCATACCTAGCTAAGCTATCTAGCCTTAAAGCAGACGTAGGTAACTTGTATAAAAATAACTTTTTGTCATATTTGCTAAAACTGTCACTATGTCCTGAGAGTAGTACATGAGACAGATAATCTGTGAAAAAATCAGGCTCCTCTGGCTCCACCTGCTGCCCCTAATGCCATTTGCAAGAACCCACCGCGCCCGAATCAAAACAACCAATCAGAGCAGGAGGAGTATCTGATGTAGGGTCAAGCACTGCTCCTGCACATGCTGCTCCCCCACGTGTACACTCCGTCAAGCGTTGTATCTTCAGTGAGTGGACGCAATGGCGGACAAACAACCACCGAACAACCAAGCAATGAGAAAACTGCCCATCCCTACTTTGTCAACAACAGCTTACATGACAAATACAAGTAAACAGAAGAAGACCAATGAAGAAAAGCAAGCTAAAAAGAAAGAATTAGACCGAGCTGCTCTGCGGGGAGGGGCTTTGGAGACGAGCGGTGACGGAGGGGGAGGGACCGGGAAGTTGTACTCGTTCAAATTTTCAAACTAAGTCCACTGTCTTCTCAATCCTACCGACTGCTGCTTTAAGCATAGAAGTCATTCTTCTGCAATTTTTGCCAGTTACCAAACTGCTTCAGGAGCATTACCACCACCATCTGGACTGGACCCTAATTTGCATGTAGCCTGGGAAAACCAACACAGATTGCAATCAGATTTGTTTGTCTGGCCAAAGGGAAATGCACATGTGGCTATGTAAATGAAAGTGTCTTAAATCACATCTAAATTTCATCCTCAGGCAACACACCTGGAATTACTTTACAAGTGTAAACGGGGCCTTTACTTGAACAAAAAAAGTCACACTCCAAATAAAAGTCCTGGTGGAGGGAAGGTGGGGGTGGGACGACATGAGCAATGATAACATCAAGTGGAACTGATACGCCAAAGGGCAGTCAGTTTAATGACGTTTACTGTTCGGCAACCTGATGAAGACCACAGGCTGAAAGGTTTGTACCTGTCTAACCAGCTCATTAAATTTGATTGAGAAGCTTTTGGCATCTCACGGTCATCTTTTTGAGAGCGGGGGGGGGCAAACATCATGAATCTGGAGCCTAGTAGGTCAAACCTTTTCATTCAAACAGATAAACGCAGCCTGGGCAGGTCATAACTTGCTGTCTCCCAAGATTTACTCACAAGATTTGTTGGTGGACAAGTGAAAGGGACAGAAAACCCTGATGGTGGTGGGGAGAAGCTAACCGTATTGCTACTGTGTACAACTGAATTAAACCACTAACTGCTGATGAGAATTAGGGTTTTGGGCAACAAGTGGTGCTCACCAGCCTCTGTCTTCACTTCCCAGATTAGCAGCAGATGGATGGAAGGATTTCTTGATCAGCACCTTATGGTCCACATTGCCTGCTGAGGGACTCCCACTTACTTAACAACAGTCCATTGTGACCACCCACTGTCTGAAATAAAGAGAAAACATTTGACCAAAGAAGCAAATATCACCTCTGGAACAGGGGAAAAAAATGACTTTGACCTTAACTTTGAAAACACATGCACATTCAGTAACAATGGTGTGAGCCAGATGCAATAAATCATCTCCGCTATGGTCTCATTTGTATCATATCAACGCTGCACAATTAGAGAATAGTTTGACATGTTGGGTATTATTATTTTTCATTTTTCTTGCCACAAGCTAGGTGAGAGGATGATACCACTCGCACATCTGTAAGGTAAATATGATGCTACAGCCAATAGGTTGTTAGCATAGCATAAAGACAGGAAACAGTGGAAAACAGCTAGCCTGGCTCTGTCTAACACCTCTAAATCTCAATAGTTAAAATGTTACATCACATTTGATTAATCCATACAAAAACCAAAGTGTAAAAATGACAATATAACGTGAGATACAATGGGTTCATTAGTCAGCTGTAGAGGTGTTGGTAGGCAGATTAGCCAGGCTAGCTGTTTCCAGTCTTTGTGCTAATCTAAGCCAATTGGCTGCTGGCTCTAACGTACAGATATGAGAGTGGTATCAATAAGCAAGTTTTTCCCAAACCAGTGCTTTAATTTGGCAATAATATACTGATCAGTATCAATAATACATGAATGCTTAAAAGACATGTGGCACCTGCACCCACCCACCCATGTCCACACACACACAGCCTGACCTAAGCTGTCATTGGTGTTATTGAGTGGTGTTTGGTGAATGAGCTCTCGTCTGGGCCTGCGGCGTTCAATTCCACTTAGGACATCCTGTCAGTTGAGCTTGTAAATGCCACTATAGCCTTAAGAAATAAGAGCTGTAATGACGGGGCAGCGCCAAGGTGAATGACTAGCAGGACAAATGACACTGGAGTATAGTGGACTGTTACCATGTAGCACTTTACTGTTCGAAAGAAGTTTACAATTGCAAACATAACTGAGCCATTTGAACCGGACCACAGTTCATCACTGTTTCTCTCCCATCGTTTAGGATGTTAAAATGTACTAATTAACCAGCTGTGTTTGTTAATGAGCAGTGAAGTGAAAATTGGTGACCATATGCTTTGCCTGCAAGGAATGTCATTTTCAGTAATCTGACTGTGTTCATTTATTAAAAATACCTTATATGTTCCTGCTGTACTTGACACAGCTGGTAGAAGAAATGCATGAAATTACTTACTTACTTTGTGTCAAAGGGATGACAGGAGTGGAGCCTGTAAATGGAAAAATGTTTTTCGTAAAAACTTTGTAGCACAACATTTTTATGTTGTTGACGCTAAATATTGAAATTACTCTTTCCTTCACAACGTTGGGGAAATAGGGAAAACAGACTTGGAGAGTTTTATTTTTTCTGTCCCTGAGAAAGGAAAGGCTTCATTTTTAAGTTTTGCTTTACAGAGTACCTTTACAGTTTGCTCAGTGAAAACATTTTTAATGCTACCTGGAATCAAAATGTCAGTACAACAACTAATACAAAGAAACAACAAGGTTGTAAAGATGGCCAGTTTTCTATTAAGCTTTGCTAATGGAAGCTGCAAAATGAAAAATGGAATTAATAAAAAAGGACACAAGGCATTTCACAGCTAAGGGACATGAAGGTCAGCAGTCTTTGTTCAAGACAATAAGGTAAGAGAACAATGCCTTGCACGCTGACTGCATGTTAGTACCCTTGTCACCACTAAATACAGTATCAAGTAATAACTCTCATCCATTTAATACAAAGCTTTCAGGTTTTTACCTGTCCTTTGGGAACATTGACAGTTGGTTGTCGTTTTAAATAAGCAACTTGTCTGTCTCAACAAATGTGACCCGGAGGCAGACTGGCCATCTGGATGTTTTTTTAGAATTCCTGAGCAGCCACTGCTTGCAGGTCGTCCAACAGCAGCTTGCCTGGCCCATTTGGCCATGTACATACTGTTAAAGCTGCTGCTCTGGCTCATTTAGTCAGAGCTGTAAACACATTTATTTTCTACGAAATAGATTTGAGTGAAGAGATTTCAGTCAAAATAAATGACAATGTGCATAACATTTTGAAAGTAAAATAAAGATATAAACATGCAAATATTCTGTTGATTCTCAAGGATTAATGCAGCTTTCAGGTGCCAATCATGCCAGCGTGTGAAGAGGCTGAGCTCCAGCATTGTTGGGTTGTTCAGAACTGTTTTTCAGTCCAACACTGTGTGGGTGCAAGTCCCACCATTGTTAACTGAGAGCAGACTGGAGCTAAATGCAGTCTTCTAACTCCCAAAGCTCCATGCTGTCTGCGACTTCCTCATTCATACTGACATTAGTTTGTCACCTTTTCTTCTGATTGATATTCAGTAGGTTTCATTTGCTGACAATGTGGCACACGAAATTGACTGCTAACTTATTTGACTGATCATGGCATTGAATGGATCATGATGATAACAGCAGAGACATTTGTGGGGTTCTGAAATGAGGCTTCTGTCGGTACAGAGTTTAAGAATTTCACCAATAAGAAACTGTATACTGGTCTAGTCCTTAAGGCGTGGAAGCCATCACATCAATATTTTTGCCACATGGATTCTCACTACTTTCAAGCAGACAGACCAAGTATCAATTCTGTTCAAATTGAACTTGACTCATTATAGGTACAAGCTCCATCTTGTGAGGTGGAGTGGTGCAGTGGATGTGTGCTGGGTCCAAAACCCTATACCATCATCTGCTAAAAGTAAACTTTCCCAACCTACAAGGCTCCATTCTGTCAATAACTTCTCCCTCCATTCTGATTCTCTGTTGTGCTGTCTTCACGGGAATTACCACTCTATCTGTCTTCTCTCTTCAGTGCTTTAGTGGAAAACTTATTGACTTCACAATCTAATGCAGCTTTCCATCCCAACCATTGATGTGTCTTGTTAAAATCACAACAACAAGCAAACAACAAGTCAAATACATAAATTCTGGTAGTGTGGCTGACTGGTTGAAGGTGCTGGATTGAGTCTCTGGTCCCTGTAGAGGTATGGGATCAAACCCCACAGCTGTCATGTAGTATTGCTACCCACCAGTACTTGGTTTTCCTTGGTATTTCTTTCAATATCCAAAATATTGCAAAAGAGTTTTTAGCTTGGCTGAGGTAGAAAAGTTGGTGCATCGGCAAAGTGCAAAAATAGACTTACTGTTGCAAATTAATCATGACGACTTAAATGTCCGCTGAAGTTTCTGCTCCACTAAAGACATGAAAAACTGTAGCAGATGAAATCAAATTCAAGATATAGGATGACAGTGCATTGTTCAGTCTTTTTATTTGCGTGTTTTTACATTGTGTGAACTGCAAGATTGTTATCCCTCATGTGCTCCTATTTAATGCAAGTGAGAGATTTTAAAATATGTCAAGTCAAGATTTAACACATACAATCACACTTTGTTTCTTTGATTCCATGTAGCATTAACAATGACAAACTGTTGCCAATCTGGCTCTGCTTTGTTAAACTTACAATCACTCAGGACAGGAAGGTAAAAGCCATCAAGTTTATGAGCCAGTTTTTGTGTGTAGTGGTGGACCAGCTATCTGAGAGTTTTGCTTCTTCCAGGACATCCAATGGCTGCCAAACATTCTCCATTTGACCACATATAGACTTTTAACATCCAGTGAATAGACATAGTCACAGTTATGACAGTGAGTGTTAATTCAACCATTTATGTAAATATCTTATCATCCTGAGTAGACGTGGGTAAAGAAAGGCTTGAATTATTTCAATTTGCAAATATTTTCATGGATGGTACACAGCAAATTTTCCACATGGTCCATTTCCTGTTGTGAGCCATAAAGAGCAGACAATTACCATAAAAATGGCCATGTACAGCTTTTGATATGCTGCCTCTACCATGCTGTTACAGTTGGGATGAAAAGGGTACTGTGCAGTACATCAAGCATGGGTTAGGCATATAAATTGTACAGATATTACAGGACATTTCAAGGTTCTTCAGATGCCCTGTTCTGCGTGTTATTACCATTTATTTTGGTAACTTGGCATCAAATAAAAAGTTTCCCTTGATACAGTATGCTTTCTAAAACACTGAGTGTTGCTCTTTCTTGAGTTTTATTTGGCCTCCTTTGCTGATAAGACCTTCTTTTGATGCATCAGCATTACATTTCATTATTTTGGCTTGTTTTCTTGTCAACACTTAGAGATTTACAACTCCTCAGCTCTCCGTCTGGCTAGAATATGGATTCTCAATATTTCTCTGATTCTGTCACAAGTCCAATAGCTGGAAGAGTGAAAGAGAGTGAAAGAGAGTGAAAGAGAGCGAGATCGGAGGGAGGGCGGTGTTCATCCCCAATAGGTGGAGCACAGATCCATTTGTTTTACAAGAGGGAGAACAAGCGAGAGGTGAGGAGTGGAGTGAGAGGAAGAGAGAGACCTTTGAAAGAGTGAAGCAGGAGGGTAGAGAGAAAATAGATAGTGTGTATTGAACACAAATCAAAGTTTGTCTTGATGCAGCACTTTGTCTGTAGGCCTCGTAAAACTGCATCTACTCACTTTGGCAAAATATTCCCCTGAAAGATGCACAGACACTCACAGTTGCTTCTGCCTGACTCCTTCACACCACATACGCACACACAAACTAACGTACAGTACTTCTCATCTTGTCACCCCTGTTTGAGGACAGGCTTAGACTTTAATTGGATGTAGTTGCCACACACACACACACACACACACACACACACACACAGCTCTGGACAAGTGAGACATGCTGATACAGTGTTACACTGGAAAACGCTGCTATTGTCAGGAACAAGCAGATATAAACGCTCAGCATCAGCTTCCATGTCACAACACTGTGATCAGACTTTGTCCGATGATACTTTTCCTTCCCAGGAGAGCCTTACTGCCCCGAGCTGTTTGTCAGTACAACTTAAACCCCGTGTCTCTGCCTGTCCAGGTTTCTGTCTGCAAGCTGTGTGTGTGTGTCTTTCTCCACATCCACTTGCCGTGGTTTTCATTTCTTCCATGGTCAACATACCTACAGTATTCTGTGTTTGTTTTACACGGAAATGTAATGGTCAGTTCACTCTAATTACAAAAAGACTTTGTGTACTAAGCCTTAGTTATACAGTAGCCTATCTTGTCATGCAGTCTTGATTTAAAGGACTAGTTTGATTCTGGGAAATATGCTTATTTGCCTTCTACTGTATCCAAGATTTAGATAAGAACACAGATATCAAGCTCATTTCGTATGGAGCTGGAGCCAACAAGCTTAGCTTAGCATAAAGACTGTAAGCAGGAGGAAACAGCTAGCCTGGCTGCCTACCAATAGATTTAAAGCTTTCACTAATAAACACGTTATATTTTGTTTAATCCATACACAGACGAAGTTGTAAAAATCACTTCTTTTGTTTGTTTTTTATGGGGAGTTATGTAACGTACTGTAATTATTTATTACTGAACAACAGCCAGAAGCAGGGACTTCCCTGACTGTTGTTGTGACTGTGAGGTTGCTAGGCGACCAGCAGAGGCATTGCGCTGGGCAGATAGATAAACTGTTGTTTGTGAGATATACGTTATGTTACAGCAACTCCCCCTCAACTCTCCAGGCCGAGCTCCACACTGAACCTACCTCCTTATCTGACTCTCTGCAAGAAAGCACATAAGCACATTGAACTATTCCTTGAAGATTTTGCTATCTTTCTCTGAGATTCTGCTTCCTCCCCAGTATGTGAAAAATGGAAGTGAATGCACCACCAGGGAAAGGGTGAACAGACCCTTTATACATCTGGTACCTTTCTTTGACCACTATCTTGAGCCTGGGATTCAGCCTTTTGGTGGAGATGTTCTCCATATTAGTATCAGCGAGCTCTTGAATGCAGAAGGAAAATACAGAAAGTTACTTGTTATCTCTCCTTTCTGTCAAATGGCCTGTTCTTCTACCTCCTCTTCTTCCTGTCCTGTCATCATGATTACCTCTCCCACCCCTTGCCTCTAATCAACTCTCTCCTCTCTAATCTTTCCTCAGTGCCTCCTTCCTCTCCTCTCATCATCCTCATCCTCCAGAAGTTTCACAATCACTTCTGTTTGTCTGTTTTCTCTTTTCTTTTCCTCCCTCCTCATCTCCAATCTTCTCTCTCAATACCCCTGCTGTCTTCCTTCATTCTTTCCTCTCTTGTTTCCCCATTTGTTCCTTGCTCTGCCTTCAGCATGCTCTCTTTTCCTTCCCTCTGTCTTTTCCTCCCTCTCATGTTTTCTCTTCCTCTTCCACATCCTTGTCTTCTCTGTTTTCATCCCCTCCTGTTCTTTGCTAATTATCTTCACCTCTCTGCCCCGTACCTCTCTTCTGCCTCCTTTCCTACTCTCCTCTTTTTCCTCCTCTCATTTCTTTTTACCTATCCAACTTCTCTCCCCTTGTCCTCTTCTTTACTCCTCTCCTCTCCTGGGTGTTTGACAGCTTTTATAAACACCCACTAAAAGCCTCTGTCACAGGCTGCTGTTAGCGCCGCACTATTCAGCCTAATTCACCGTCAGTGTAAAAAGGCTTTTACTGGCTGCCATTTTGGCTCTGTGCGTGCATGAGGATAATGTTCCAGAGTTTTGGGGGACAGCCCAACAATTTTCATGTTGAACTGACAATGTCAGACAAAATTGCAGTGGGAAATCTGGAAAAGTTACAACACCAGAAATGTGAATTTGAAGACACTTATGTTTGAAAATAAAGGTTGAGAGGACTGATTTTGGCTGGGAAACAAGGGTGAAATGGAGCATAAACTCACCAAAAATCAGTTTACCCAGCTTTTTCCGTGTTTTTCGGTTTTTTTTATATGCTCACATAGAGCTTCTGAGGACACAATAGTATTAGTAGTATTCTAAGGGCATACATTTATTCTAAAATTACAATTCTTTTTCTTTATCGTGTGTTGTTTATGCATATGTATGGCTCAGATACAACTACCATGATGCTGATAAAAGTAAATATACACTACCATTCAAAAGTTTGGAATCACCTGTTATATTGATGTTTTTCTTCTTTCCTTCAGTAATGGTTATTTTTCACAGATAGATAAAAACAATATAATTCAGACACCAAATGTATTATTTACATTTGAAATAGTTTTGGCCCCAAAAGAAGAAGAATGAAAGGATTAAAAATTCCATTTAGTCGATGTCCCCACAGTGTTTCATGGCAGGGGAGAAAACTGTTGGAACCATTTTTCCCGCCAAATACCCTTCAATTTTGAATTTGTATTCCAGTCCATAAAAGCGTAAGTGACCCTCCATCATTACTGAACCACAACGGTGCAATTGGGCTCTAAATATTTTGGGAACCCGTTTTCTTTGGGCCCTCTGCAGTCTATTCAGTGGTTAGACTGACTATAAACTGTGATTTGTCAGTCCAGAGTATGTTCAGCTGATATTCTGTGATCCAACAGTGCTAACCCGAGACCAACCTTCTATTTCTATTTGTAGTTTTAAGAACAGCTTTGCTAAAGCAACACGCCTGTTTATTCCAGCTTGTTACAGGCATTATTGTGCACTGGAACAGGAACCTGTTCCTGTTTAAATCTGCACATTTCTTTTACCAATGACTGGTGATTTCTTATATTCTTATTTAACTGTTGCTCAGAAATATCTTCGGCTCTTTCTGCCCTTTCAGTTGTCAGTCTGGTTGAACCATTGTACACCATTTTGTTCTCCATGTACAAAACATTACTTTTGTGCAAACCCTTCTTACAAAATTACATCTATTTGTAAAGAGGACTTTCTACCACCTAAAAGCATGAAAGACCATTCAAAAATTTAGAGTAGTCCTCTCAGCCACCTTACTGTACCAAATCAAGCTTTTGTGACAGGCGATTCCAAACTTTTGAGCAGTGGTGTATTTATAAGTGCTCTCCACTAACAGAGAACACCATATAGTTTCATGATTACTTACATAATATTAGCTAGGCTATTCATTTAGACAGGTTAGACAGAGTGGTGTATTTATGTGTTGACATGGCATAGGGTCTATATGCATTGGCAGTGAATTGGTAATCAATAAGATTCTGTATTTGTTTTGTCTAACCCTAGCCCAAAGTAAAATTTGTCTTTTGGCGTGAATCTGAGGGAGAGCGTCTGAGACTTCGATATTGGGAGCATTGACTCTTTTGAGGAGGACACATTTGTGAAGGTAGAAGTCCTTCTCCACCTGTAAGTAATCATGTGTCAATTTTTTTTTTTTGTCTCTTTTATAAGGCCTCTGTCATGTGTCGTTAGTTTAAAGGAAGTATAAGTTGCTGTATTAGCACCCGTCTGTTCACGGTTCTCATGTGTATAGTAAACCATAGTGTGTGTCGTAGCTGTAAGCTAGCTGTTAGTATTGTTAGCACTGTGCACTGTGCAGTCACAAGCTGAGGGATGGTTATTTATATAGGCTATACCACAATAAGGCGGTCTCACAGTGGCAACATGGAGGTGCTTTTATTTAGACAATAGTTTACTCTATAGTGAGCAGTATACTGAGATGAAGGTGGATTTGCAATTGGACACTCCCTATTACAGTCCAGTCCATTTCCGAGGGCACAAAAAGTACATAAATGTCACACTCAAATTAACACAGTCATAGTTTTCTCAGTCTCTATTATCCTCTGGGGAGACTTATGTTGTCCCGCGATGAGTGCACAATGAGTTCATGTACATCCACTTCTCTGTTTACTCCACTGCTCTGTTTAGCCTTCTTAAGGACTACTTTACAGAACTTACTGAGTAAATTGAGACACTCTGAAAAAGCAAGTTGTCTTGGCTCAAGTGGACCGGCTGAACAAGTCTTTAAAGCTCAAACACCCCACTTCTCAGGCCACTTCTCAATTGTTGTACAGAGCTCTTGTAAGGATTAGAGGGGACCAACCCTAGAACAGTGGCAGATTGGTCTGGTGGGATGGTGGGATTACTAAAACATGTGAGTTTGTTGAAGACTTACTATAATTTACATTTTGAAAAGTTAATGCTGGGACTATTATTGTCCATTTACTTCCTACTTATCTCAAAGGAAATGGATAGAATTTATTAAACATATCACTTCCTGTAGGCCAGATTACAATGAAAACAGCTTGTATGAATGGATGTATGGGCTGAATGATCGTTTGATCAATCATAGAGAACAGTGAAAACAACATCTATTAATATCTTTACATTACTTTAATATTTTGAAAACTAACACAATAGTGTATTCTCTCAAAGAAGCCACGCAGATGGGCTGAAACTGAAATATCCCATTTAGATAAGTGTGTGTGGTGACTGAAGGATGGATGGATGAGAATGAAAGAATACCTGGCTATCTAACAATAGATCCTTGCTTTCCACAGACTGCAGCTTCGATAAACAAGGCTTCAATCCCCCCTTGGCTTCCTGTGTAGACCATGTGTTTGATGGAACTGGAAGCTCTGGCTCCATTGTCCTGCTGGTTTAAATAGAGAGAAAGTGTGTGTGTGTGTGTGTGTGTGTATGTGTGTGTGTTTGAGCCCCTGAGGACCAAATGAGAATGCCTGCCACTGGAAGGCAGCCATAACTAGCACACAAGGGACACACACACACACACACACACACTCTCTCTACCTCTGTTTCTAACTCTGTCTATGTTTTTTTCCACTCAAACGCACACTTGCAATCCCTTGGTCCCTGTGCGCGTGTGTTTTGGGGTTTAATTACGTGATTTTTATGGCATAATCACTTGGCCCTAATAAAGCCAAGAGAGTCTTATGGGAGATTTGCACACACCCGCCTGCTTTTCTCTCTCAAACACACAAACACGCACACACAGCAGGTTTAGCTCTGCCCAGTTTCTAGTCCATCGTCCTAAGCATTGGAACTGTCAGCTTCTCTCTCAGTAAATGATGTGTTGAAATGACTTATTGTTTTGTTTCAGAATACTGAAAAATGTTGCTTTTATTTCATATATTTCATAAGTTAGCTCATACAGTATTCTCTTATATGTTTTACAATCTTTTGGTTGAATTTTCATCATGTTGTTTACGTCAGGATATCATTTCGTCTTTTGTTGGGAATCATATGAAATCATATGTGAATTGTTGTTGTTTTTTTGTCAGATTCCAATAAGATTCCCTCTGACTTAATGTGTGTCTGTGTTACATAATTGTTCACGGGAGCACTTAAGCTGTTTGGTATTGCACCTCCACAAAGTTGGTGGAGTGGTCAAAATCAGTGCAGCAGAGGCTGACATATACTGACTTTTAAGGTGTGTTCAAACAATATGAGAAGCAGATTTTAGACACGGAGTAACTGCATATAAAGTCAGTGAAAGGATGTGAGGGGGGATGGGTACACATGCGTGCAAGGTGTTTCAAAATGTTTTTAAAAAATTAAAATTTCCGCTTATTCAGGGGCTTTATGAATCTCAATTACAAACCAACAAAACAAAAGGAAGAAAGAGAAATAGGAGGAGTCTGACCTGACACACACACACACACACACACACACACACACAGAGGCACACTCCAGATACACATGGTCAGTGCGTCTGTTATTAGCTAGCCACAAACAACATCTGTGCAGCCGATTCATTGGCTGTTGTGGCGAATAAACACAAAGCAATCAACTACGTATGAATAACATGAGGCAAAAAATTGCTTTGTGTTCTGTCTGAAGATACCTTTTAATCCTACATTCTACAAAACCACTGGATCCTACATTTCCCATAATGCAGCTTGATTGTGTCTTTTTTTTTGACCCATCCTTTAAATACCAATTTGCTTTTTGTTACAAATTTGACAAAGCGCCGGCTAAAACACTAAAGACATACAACTGTTTTCACAGGCTGAGTAGTACTCGCCACGATGAGTGAACCAATCTTCATGTGTCACATCAGCGGAGTACCCCTTTAAGATGAATGGTTCACAGTTTGTACTCTTCTATTATACTTATATATATCAATCCTCATGTACTGACAGTGTTGCTGTAATGCTCATAGAGTTTATAACTAGCTCACTGTGGCCTTATTGATATTTTCTCTATTTCACATGGTGTCACTACACCCATATAAAGGTTTCCTGCTTCATCTTTCTACAATATATTGGGCTTGTTTGTGGTATAGTTCTTATTTGTGCTTCAGAGTGTTTTGTGTACTGTGCTGTATCTTATGAAAGTGTCTTTAAACAAGGCACAACATTCGTGCTCCATCTGACCTCTGACCCCTCTGGTGAAATAGTTTACACAGTGTTTCATCTGATGTTTAAAACATTTTAGAAACTCATTTTGGTCTGCACTGTTTACAAAAAAAATGATATTCGCATTTAAATTAGTCTCAGTTTTCATCCTGTGAGATGGAAAAAGATGGACGGTGGCCACGACAGAGAAGCTGACTTCAAAGTCTAATCCATACTTGCGCCATAGCACTCTTTTGATGACACGTCGTCCAGGACTACTGCTGGTGGGTTGATGATTGATATCTGTGCGAGGCAACCAAACCAAATGTACTCATTTTGAATCTTCACCCGAAAAATAGACAGAAGCTCTGTTTGTGAACCAAGATTATGTCTTATCTGAAAAGGAATAATTGGGGATGGATGTGTGGATGTCACAGAGTGTGTTTGTATATGTGTCAACACTACACAGTGGTTTTGAAGTTTCTTGGTTGTGATTTCGAAACTTCCAGAGCTTTTCCCCAGACATCAGAAATTCAAAGAGAAGCTCTTTGAAACCTCTTTGAGAAAGAACCAAAGTCTTTAGAAATGTCTTCAGGGAATGATTGTGAACTGTGTGTTAGTGTGTGAGAGAGACACAGAGAGGGGAAAATAAAGTGAGAAGTCCCCCTTGATATCAAACACTTCTCTGAGTGGCATAGTTCACAGAGCTATGATGATACATTCATTTGATAAGGATACCTGTTGAAAGCAATGCACGTGTGTATCAGGATGCCAAAGGATGGAAGAAAAGAGTCTGGTCTGCTTTGTGCACAGAGATAATCAGATAAAAAAGAGGTTCAGCACTCTCTCAAGACCAAGGTGAAGATTTGATTCAAAAAATAAAAAGGGAAACATTTCGGTCTTGCAACCTTCATCAAACACAGTTACATCAGATGCATTTGATGAAGGTCCTCTGTTGAGTGTCTTTTTTTAGATCAGCTGTTTATTTTTGGGCTGCACCTCTACAAAATGTTGTTATGAGCACAGTTTTCAGCACAAAGGAAAGGATTATGTGAAGACATGATTAGAAATAGGTAGTAATTTGACGTTAAGATGGTGCATTTGAGCGTACTGTAAAAGAATTGTGGCATGGTGGTGGGTCGGCCATGGATGTAATTTACACTGTGTAGGAGGGACACGTCCCACTCATCTTTGAAAATCAGTTTTAATATGACAGACTCAGTAAAATCTCTCTTAAGCTGGCCAATCACTGCTTTTTCATTGATCCTGTAGGCTATGTTTTGTTAAGTCAAGCTACATCGGCCTTTCTGCTCAGCCAGAACCTGCGACTTTTACGCTCACACTGTGTGGATCAATTGACAGGCCATGACAAGGAGCTCAAACTGAACATGAGCACGGAACCCCTGATCGGTTTTGTTCATTGACAATTTCAATAAAGTTTATTCAGACAAAATGGCTCAGTCCTCAACAATGTTGACAAAAAGAGAGATGGGGAGCATTACTTTGTGCAATTCTAAAAA
>NTHP01000675.1:175198-236802 GCA_003416845.1 Oplegnathus fasciatus
AAAAAAAAAAAAAAAAATTGGAGCTACAGATGTCTGGAAGATGCAGACTATGTGGTCTGTCTGTGCTGCAGCAAAGTTCAGTTAGCCAAAACATGTAAAATACTACTCCAATAATATTAAAACAAGCTCCCTACAGATTTATAGCAGATCTTTTGACAGCAGCCATGATGAAAATCAGGAACTGCTCCGGCTGCAGACAGCCAAGCAAAATTTCGGACCTGCCAGAAATCCATTCACTCGTAAGAGAGCCAGATCGTTCATCGTTCAGGGAGTCATACATCGTGACCCCCTCAAACTGCATGCCAAACAACAACTGATCTTGCAGAAATTCTGCCTAATTCTAAAATCGGTCAGGGGCGACCAATTTAGGGTTCAAATCTGGCCAAATACAGTGTCAGCCCGGCTTCAACAGTGTCCTCTCACGGTCCAGCTGTCTTAATCCAGATGAGAGAAGTTCTTAGTCAATAAAAATACAGATACAGGTCGCCTCTAACTGTTATTTTGCACTTTGGGGACTTTTGTCTCTCCTGGGTTTTGCCTTTAAGGCTTCATACAGGCTCTAAAGAGAACACATATACTGTATGACCACATATGACGTGCATAAAACCTCCCACACCCATTGTTTTCTATGACAGCTGGTGCTGTCTTCATGCACATCATTGTGGTTGATGTGTGCCGATGTATCAGGATATGCCACGATCCTATTTCCCAGCGTCGGTATGCGTCAGCTCTCTAGAAAAACATCAATTTGCATTCCCTTCTGAGACAGTCCCTAACTTCAGCTCACTACTAACTTGTGCAAGGTGCCAGGCTTCAATACTGGATCATGACGTAAAATCTGGAGAACATCAGTCAGGCTTTATCCTGCATTGCACAACAAATCTGGTGAAAACTGGTAAAAACCTATAATTGATGTGAAGATACATTATCTGCAGTTGTCAGGTCTGAATCTTAATGTAGTTTTTGCAGTAGGGTTAATTAATAGCACAGAATTATTAACACAGGGTTAATAAAAAATAAAGAAATGTATCAAAGTATGTTTTATTAATCCTGAAATTGTGCCTATGCTGTTGGCATCATCATATATATTCACAATCCATCCTTAAAAAAAAGTACATAATTCATGTTTTTCTAGTGTGTGTAAAGTTTAGATTTTTCAGCACAAAGTGTTTAGCTAACGATGATAAATCCTTAAAAATGTTATCTAAAAGTCAAAAAGTTTGAGTAAGTATGTCAACTTGCAGAGGTTTATGTGAAAAACAAGTGAAAAAAGGTAGTCCTGTGTGTACGTAAAGTGTGCATGCATGTATTTGAGTGTGTGTGTGATATAATACACAGTGTGTGTTTATTCTTATGAAGATTATCGGGGATTTCTACCTCACTTTCATTTGTGATACAAAGGTTTAAAGAGGCCAAACTTCAAAGAAAGCTCCTGAGTTGAAGCATTCATTCATGCTTTAGTGCCCTGTCCTGACCGTGACCTTTGACCTCCCTGTGAACAAGGGCAAGTAATGCTGTTTGAGATTATAATCTAATGGATATTTCATTTTCAAATTGATTCTTTTTTCTCTCTCTCCCTAACATGTCCTCTGAACCCTTCCAAATGTTAAAAACCAGTTCAGATTTCAAAGAATCCACAGCATCAGTTGAGAAAAACTTTATTTCCTTCATTCCCAAAAACTTCTAGATATATTTTTCTTCCTCTGATGACAGTAATATTTTTGTCTGGTGTCCCCGTTTTGCCCCTGTCTTCAGTCCGTGCCAGGAGAAACTTTATTTTTTATACGATTCTCATTTCAGCGCAATGATGAACCCGGCGCTGACAGAAGCTGTGAGGACAGGCTGTGACAGAGCAGAGATGGAATAAAGACTAAGGCATCCCAGTGCTAAATGAACAAGGCAGGGTTGAAAATGAAATACACCGACTATCCTCTCTGTGTCAGTGGTTATGTTTCCGTCCAGCAATTTTCAGTAGACTCTTGAAACGTCACCAAAAATAAAATGAGAATTACACAAATGTGTTTCCCACAGTTGAAGTCAATAGAAAGGTTTCCATACTGCAGGCTGGAGCTTCATCAGGAAAAGGGTTTGATTAGCATTATGCCATTTGTTATCGTTCTTAAATGTCAGCTATTGTTGGCCAAAAAGGTGATAACAATGAAATGCACTTGGTAACACTTAAATAGACCAACTGAGGGTCAAAAAGTGGAGATGTTTGGGCAAATCGCTGTTTATGGCAGAACTAATTGAAAGACAGAACAGGTAGTCTTTTATTATCATTAGAAAATGATATCTGCTGTTTTCATTTTCCAGTTCAATGAGGGTCTGCCTGGTATGGAAGTCCTCAAGACAACATTGGTGGTTTTGTTTAAAGTTTCTGAAACTAAATGGTAAAACTGGTCAAGCATTAAAGTTTTCTTCAACTTGCAAAAAGTAGTCAAGTTTCAAGCTTTTTCTGGATCTTTTTACTGTATCACATAGTCTTCATCAGAGGATGGAGTTAGTTGTCATGAAGATAAGTAGGTAGGGGCCACAGTCGGAACTGCAGGTCACGTGACATGCACTGGCATGCATGCATTTCCTGCCGCATGCAACATTTGAAAAGCTGTTTTTTGTCTTTCTGTAAAGAATTGCAACCTCATTTGGAAGGCTGTGACAAACAGCCTATTTTATTGTTGCAGTATGAGGTCTTGTTGGTTTTTGAAGGTACCAATGAAAGTATTTTTGGCTTGCATGATGCAGATAGCTCACATTTCATGTTGCTTATATGAACACATTTGTGTTTAATCAAAACATTTGAATCAGCTCAGGTATACAACCAGTAGTACTGATCAGTTCACAATCAATATGTATTCAGACTACATCATCTGTCAAAATAGAGGTGGACAAAACTGACTGGACCATGTTTCATTTTGATAAAAATGGCCCTTCTACTGTAAGCCTCAGCTAATCAATATGTTGGTCTGTATTCAGTTTATTTACATACAATTACCTGGATGAAAATCCACTCTCCCTTTCTCCTGTTTCATTTTTTGTTTCTTCAGTCTGCAGCAAACAATTAGAGGAAGTACAGACAGACCTGATGGGTGCAACTTCAAAAAGAGGTGTCTAGCTGTGTCACGCGAAAATAAAAGCAAAGACGACTTCCACAGCAGCTACTACCTGCTGTTGTTTTTGACAACAGGAGGGAGCTAAATATCTTTCTGATAACTGTTTCATTGACACTTTCATGCTTCACCATGTCATTATACTTTATTGTAAAAACTGTGTTTTCAGCTGTTTGATGTTGATTTTGACCTCTTGTATATTGCCATCAGTCAAATTTTGCATGGTTACACTCCTCTCTTTACTGTCTCTTATTTTCTTGAATAAAACACAAACGTCAGACTGTGTGTGTGTGTGTGTGTGTGTGTGTGTGTGTGTTTGGGCGTGTTTGTGTATGGACAGAATAATTATTAAGAGTGCCAGCAGTGCTTAGTAAGACCAATTTTAACCAGGACCTCATTTAAACCCTTTTTATCTATCCCTACCTCTGTCTCTGTCTATTCATTTGGAATCTGCTGCCTCCTTGGAAACAAACAAACGGGGAGAGTGCTTTTAACCACACACACACACACACACACACACTTGAGGGCCTGGCGGCATTGATTTGCTCTGTTGCTCTGGTCCTGTTTGCAATTCAGCACCTTGATTTGTGCTTGTGGGGACACCAAGTCAGAGGAGATGTTAATTTGATTTAGCCAATGGCTTTTGTTGCATCAGGGGAACGCCACCGGAAGCAAGGCGGCGTCACCCTTTATCTTAACAGAAAATTAGATATCCTGCTGATATTATTGCTGTTCTGTGTCTCTTTGCCTCCGTCTGTCTCGCTCTCTTTCTGTCTCTCACTAAGACATAAGACTGTCTTTATTTCTCTTAAGTAATTTTGTCCCCGAGCCTTTTATTTATTTATTTTTTCTGTTCGTCTGATCCTTGTGACTGGGGGAAACTTTTCAAAGCTGCAGGCTGGCTGACACACACACAAACAAAGATCTGCTCGGAGTGAGCATTTCATCTTTCTCCTGATTCATTTCATAGATTAAGTGACAGGCCCTACAGCTTAGTGCACAGTACCTTTTGTAAAACAGTCGTCCCTAACTTCTTAACATGTGACACGCTCTCTCCTCATCTCTCTCTCTCTCACACACACACACACACACACACACACACAGCAGAGAGGACTAATGGCTTCATTCTGTCATTTCAGAGCAGCTGGAGCAGCGGTGCCTGGTGGCTCTCTGGACTGGGACAGATGCCTCGTGGTGATAACACTGTTTTTTTTAGTCTGACATTCAACCTTTGGTTCGGGTTATTCATCCTGCCTTTACTCACATCTCTTATCTCTCTACTTTGTATTGTCTTTGGGTATGTGCTGTTTTCAGTCTGCAAAATGTAGAACTTTGAAACTTTAAAAAGATTTTTCTGATGTAACTGGCAATTTAAGACCAATTTAAATAAACAAAAAACAGATTGAAATGTTCTACTGAACGTTCCAAAACTATTAAATTGCCAATATAAGCAAAATGAAACAGTAAATTAATTGTTTAGGGACACTAAATCCAACTGTGTGTTTACAGAACGAGGCAGAATGAAAACAAAACATATCTGACTGATAAGCAATATGCCAACACTCCATTCTGAGCATTCAGCTCGTTTTTTTAGCTTTCCTACCACTGTCTTTTTTTCCCGCATACCATGTGGTGACCCCTGCTGTTGCCTGGTCAGAAGTGTTCTTAGAATTCACCTCACTGTTTGGCTGACAGGTTGGTCATCAGTGCCTCCTGGTAACACCTGAGCCCAGGTGTTCCCTGCCTATGAAATCTAGGCTCAGTTTCTTTCTCCCTGCAGGCACCCCTCTGGTTATGTGGCGCCATTAGTTCCTCCTCGGCTCCCTTTTGTTTATTTTATGCATTTCACAACATTCACAAACCATTCTCACACCCACGCACACCCTTCACCAGCAACCTGTACACATCCCATGCCTTTTGATATTTTATGTACATAATTAAGTTACTTTTGTTAAATAAACAACTTGATTTAATCTTTGAAACCATGTGTCTCCCACTTTGTCATGGCCTTAAGAGTTACAACTAGTAGTCACCAGGGTCACAGATCATAAACTACCAAACAGCACCTGCCCTGCACCAAACAGTAAACAACAAAGTTAGTGAACATAGTGGAGCATTTAGCAAGCTAAAGATATTTGCTTAAGAATTGGTGGAGACCAAAACAGAGCTAAAAAGAGATAGAATATTGGACATTGCATGGTCGCCAGAAACACGACTCCAAATAAATGATAATGTTGCTCCATCTCTGCTGGATGTGTAAATAGGCAACTGTTAGCTAACATGTTAGCCATATGAACTTAAAAGGTGATAATATCAGTGTTGTGTTCACATCTTGTTCCTGCTGTCTCCAAGTGGCACAAAAATCAAATCTGTCGATGGAGGTTCTTATGTGCGCATCAAATGTGTCGTTATAATTACTTATTATAGTGTCTATAGAAACCCGTGTACAAATAGGCACACAGCAGCTATTCGGCTATTTGCACCCGGCCCCGTCACCACCCGCCTCCCGGCTCCACAAAAAACGTAAACACAGGCTGCGTTTCGTTAGTAGTTCCACTTCCCCTCGATTCGCTTAGCCTTCAGGCCATTCTGCTTTAGGAAGACAGGTGAGGTAGTATAAAGAGCAACAGTCCAAAGTTTGAGGAAGTGTTGGTGGTTGAATGGATTAAGGACTTTCACCCAGGAGACCAGGGTTCAAATTCTGTGGGAGGTATATGTTGACTTATTGTTTTTAGACTTAGTTGACTTATTATTTTCAGAATTTTCAGTTGTCAGTCGCAGTTTGGTTAGGTTTAGGCAACAAAACTACTTGGTTAGGTTTCAGAAAAGATCATCATTTTCTTTTCCTTAAGTATCTAATGTGTGCCCGGGTGCAAATAGCATTGTTGGGTACAGACAGCCAGGTGCTTGTCTCTGCCATGCTATATACACCTGGGTGTAAATAGCCACATCGGCTATTCTACCCCGGGTGCAGATAGTATTGTTGACTACTGACACCTGGGTGGAAATAGCATCTGCCTTAATTATTCTACTGTAAATCAATAGGTGTGTTGGATACTGACACTTCTCTCTCCACTAATCACTACATCTACCCAAAATATAATTCCCAGAAACTGTGCGTCATCATTGTAAGAGCTCCACATTTTTAATTATAATACAAGTAGATGTGTGGCTGCGATCACCAACATGATGTGATAGAGACTGTTGGTTGTATAGGTGTGTTCCCAGAAACAAAAGAGTGCTATTTCAAAAATCCTTGTTTAATTGTGGATCATCACCAGAAAACAGGCAACTATTTAATTCCCAGATTGTCAGCAAATATCTTTGCGTGAAAAACAATCAAATCTAACTGAATTAAACTTTAAAAATAACTTCAGAAATGAAAAAAACGAAGCCTTTTGCAGTACATTTTCATTTTAGTTATGGCAGTAAGGTGGTATTTAACTGCACATGGTTATTGTATGGATTGTGACGGTAAAATAAAATAGTGCACTGTTACACACAGAAAACATGGTGACATGTTCTCCTCCCTCCTTCTCTCCGAAGGATTCTCCAACTGTCAATGCGTTTGGACGAGAAGAGCTCTGCGTTAAAAGGAGATGAAAGTAGTGAATGTGATTGGCCATGATTGCCACAGCCTCTATCGCACTCACCTATAATGTATGAGAATGTATTCTTTCTGATCCCACCCCATGTCCGAGCCTGGCCATGAAATCACCAGAAGTGCATTTGGCACTGGGCAGGGCGCATTGGACTGCGATCTGTGCCACCCCGCAGGGTTCATGAAAATAGAGCCCTCTGTCTCTGTGGCTAGAGTTCATATCAATCATGTGGTTCAGACAGAGACCCTCCAAAATCAAATAAACCCATTTAATGCATATCGGCATGCGTCTTTTTTATAGGAATCATTTACAGAGTAAAATGTGTATGCACACCAAAAAGCCATTTTTAATGCGATTAAGGCACTGAAACAAGTACATCTGGGTCTGTACAGGGCTGGATTAAGAGTCTTGCCAAAATCCCTCAACTTTTAGGAAGTTTGAGGCTCTGCCTTTTTAGTTTATTTAATCCTTATTACCATGCAAAGGCACTAGCTCAGGTATGTCCCTTCCATCTGTAGCACCTCATCCAATTTGGGTACAGTGATTAAATCTTACACAACCAGCACCAGGCTTTACCGAAATAAGTACAGGAACATCTGTGCTTTTGTGCACATCAAGCTGCTGACTATAATTCTGTATTCCACACAACTTCCAGGTTATAGAGGTCATATCATCACAATGATATTCTCAGGACACAATGGTCACAGCTCCAGGTTTTCTTTTCACTCTGCACCACTGAGCTTCCCTCAGGATGGTACATTTCCAACAAGTTTCCCAAAAGTCCCACCTGAAGTATTCTATTTGTAATTGCCAGAGAAAGATTTAGGTCTTTGGCTGTAACACACTACACAATGGGCTTGTGGATTCTCAAGGTTATAATGCTTTTGATGAAATGTATTAGCTGTGTCACAAGAAACCTTTTTTTTCTTTGAATAAACAAACAGAATAGAGGTTGAAAATCAGCCATTCTGATAATAATGATAATGCTTTATCATGTTGCATGAAATTATCTTTTAACAGTGATAACATTTTACTGTATAACCAGGGCCATTTTTAGGCATGGGCGAGCTAGGTGGTTGCCAAGGTCGGCACCAGCTGGAGGGGTACCAAAGAGGAAGATGTAATCATTTATAATTAACTTCAAACGACTGATCTACTTTTAAAAGTCTGTCACTGACAAAAAACCCACTGCTCATTCTGCATGAACACCTGATACTGAGAGAAGACTACAGGCAGACTCTGTTTAAAGGGACATTCTGTTGGATACCGTCATATCATTAACCTGCGGGCTGCCACTTATTTTGCGACCCCATAGTTCATTTCATTCACACCACTGTGCAAGAATCATGTCGCCTGTGACTTCATGTTCCATGCAAACATCATAAAATGATCCCTGAAAGGACTCAGGACTCATAACATCACCATACGGATTATAGGCTATTCGGTCAACTCCAGTCATGTCGGTAGGTATTCGGTAGGTCGGTAGTCAATAGGTTTCACAAAAGATAGCCTATAATTATATACAGTGATCTATACCCTGAAATTAAAGTAAGGTAACGATGTCCTAGGACCAATCCAGGCATTTTGGGGGATTAATATGAATGAATCCAGATGTTGCTCCCGGTGTCACAGCTGTCAGAAAGGCCCCACTGTGCTCTGGTAACATTAGAATCACACAGGGATAATAATAACCATGTTATGTTCCATACCATGTTCTTAACATGATTAAAACCAGGATAAGTCATCATAGGGACTGTTGTGCATTTAAAATTACAAATTGACAGATGATGTCGATGACATGACACAGATCAGATGTTGAGTGAAGGTGAATAAAGTGAAAACTAAAATAATGGAATATTAAAATATTATATACTATAATGAAGAGATCAACCCTCAGGGATGCCTGAACATCTCACCTGCCATGGGCACCAAAACGTCCATGTATCACTCTTATCCTTTCTCAAATCTCTTGTGGCTCAAGAGGTAGAGCGCCTCGATCCCCAGCTCTTCCTGTCCACGTGTCAAAGTGTCCTTGGGCAAAACACTGAACCACAAATTTCTCCCGATGGTCAGGCCAGCACCATGCATGGTAGCTCACTGCCATTGGTGTGTGAGTGTGTGTGCGAATGGGTAAATGGTTTAAATGCAATAAATATCCCCAAACATGCCCTAGATCAGAAACACATACGGAGCCACACTCAGAGCTTTAGAGGCGACAGAGAGAAGTTTGATCATGACGACACCCAATAATGTTCTAGTCAAAGGTAGTTTAGGTTTGCTGTGTTCTGCTGACTTCTAGAAAACACACACTCTCCAAAGACATCTCAAGACCCTGACTATTAATCTAAGAGTGCGTGTGTGAGCGTGCGTGTGTGTGTGTGTGTGTGTGTGTGTGTGTGTGTGTGTGTGTGTGTGTGTGTGTGAATGTTGAAATGTTGAACTCTCTCATGTTGAACCTGATGTGAATTGACACATGAAAATACCCACAATCCCCTAGGACAGGTCTCAGAGCTCTGTGGTGAGCCGATTACCTGCTGCTGACACACACACACACACACACACACACACACACACACACACACACANAATTGACAGATGATGTCGATGACATGACACAGATCAGATGTTGAGTGAAGGTGAATAAAGTGAAAACTAAAATAATGGAATATTAAAATATTATATACTATAATGAAGAGATCAACCCTCAGGGATGCCTGAACATCTCACCTGCCATGGGCACCAAAACGTCCATGTATCACTCTTATCCTTTCTCAAATCTCTTGTGGCTCAAGAGGTAGAGCGCCTCGATCCCCAGCTCTTCCTGTCCACATGTCAAAGTGTCCTTGGGCAAAACACTGAACCACAAATTTCTCCCGATGGTCAGGCCAGCACCATGCATGGTAGTTCACTGCCATTGGTGTGTGAGTGTGTGTGCGAATGGGTAAATGAGAGGCAAACCATTCCCAGTCAACTGGTTTAAATGCAATAAATATCCCCAAACATGCCCTAGATCAGAAACACATACGGAGCCACACTCAGAGCTTTGGAGGCGACAGAGAGAAGTTTGATCATGACGACACCCAATAATGTTCTAGTCAAAGGTAGTTTAAGTTTGCTGTGTTCTGCTGACTTCTAGAAAACACACACTCTCCAAAGACATCTCAAGACCCTGACTATTAATCTAAGAGTACGTGTGTGTGCGTGTGTGTGTGTGTGTGTGTTTAGTTAAGTGGTGCTATCAATCTTCATTGTGCCCCTTCAGGGGAGGGAGTGAGACTACCTTTCTTTATCAGCCACACACATGTCCATCTGTGCCTGTCAGAGAGAGAGAGAAATAGAGAGAGAGAGAGAAACACTGAGGGAAAGAGAGAGTGTCATTGTGTTTGAGTGAACATGTGTGTGTGTGTGTGTGTGTGTGTGTGTGTGTGTGTGTGTGTGTGTGTGTACGTGTACGTGTAGTAATTATGAGGACTGGCATTGGTCTTTTGTGGAAACCATGCTGAAGAAGACGCCATTTATACCCCTCCATCCATCTCTATTACATGCCAGTTTTCTATCTATCAGGATGCTATTAGCCTAGCTTAGCACAAAGACACCAAAGGAAAACATCAAGCTACCGTAGCTTGGCTCTCTCCAAAGCTCTCCAAAACATCTGATTACCAGCACCTCTAAACCTTAACATTTTTGTTTAATCTGTACATAAACAGAAATGCAAGAGTGACAATTTGTAGTTTAAGAGGGAGTTAAGTGCTGTAACTATTTCTTGGTGAACCGGTAAAGATCGCCCATAAATGTTTTCCATTTGGTTCTCGTCACATATCCACTGACCAATGCATTTTACAGTATTTACTGCTGATGGGTCACTCTATTTAAAGATGCTCTAATCAACATCTTTATATTATATAGTCAAATGACTATATATAATGTGAAAGGGGTCGCTCATAGTGATGAATGCACAGAGAATTATCACCCGAGCAGAGGTGAACCAGCTTCAAGTCTTAACATGTTGTATCTTGTTTTTTAAACACATACACAAATGTAAAAGTGGCAATTTGTGGTTATATGTTCCAGAAATGTTGTCAGTGAGATAGAAGAAGATACTGCAATTCTACTTCTTTAGACTTACTGTAAGTATCAGTGTGTTGGAACAAGGTATAATAAGGCAGAGTCCTCCAGTAGGACAAAAACATGTTTTTCTATACAGTATATTCCATTAGATAAATTACATACTGTATCATAAAATATTTTGGTGTAGCCTGTCACAACTGCGGTATGAATGAATAACCACAAGTATTAGTGTCACCAATGAATACAAAAATTGTTGGTATTACGGAAAATAACACATTTTTCTTATCCTATAGTGGGATCAAAGTGAGTCAAACGTTAACATTAGTATGTTTATCATCACAATCCAGAAAAGGCTTAACACCCAAATTTGGAAGCCATATTTTAGACAACAGGCCTGTTGGGAAGGGATTAGCTTTCCAAAGGGAGGCTGGCTAAAGTAATCATTACCACAGCATGTCTGTAATTTCAGTCTGAACCCACCACCTGTCAGTGATTCTTAAACTGTGTTCAGTAACAATTCTGGCCTGTTTTACTTCTTTTCGTTGTTATGTCTAATTCTGTGTATGTACATTGAGAGCAATGGAAAAACCAGAGTCAAATTCCTTGTATGTGCACACATACTTGGCCAATAAAGTTGATTCTGATTGTAAAACACGATTAAACTACCAACCCAAAGTAAAATTAGCTCAAATTGACATCCCTGAGATTCAGTCATGAGTAGAAATGAACGTGGTTATCAGGTTGCCGTGAAACTGAATCCTGTCAATTTAAAGCCAGTTTCTTCTCATGAGATGTAAAGGCTTCTTTAAAGCGAAAATATGGTGACCTAGTTAACATTAACATACCCACTGATTAGTAAAATCATGGTTAACAGACAATCAGTGTGTGACCATACTCTTTCACTTATTCAAATAACCTGAAGCATGCTTTGTTTTATGTTTTATGTATTTCTGTCTTTGTTTTAAAGTATTTTATGTGTTCTTATGAAGTATGCTCGGCTACGTGTACAGTACTGCTGTTCCTGTTTTAATGTATTTTACGTGTCTTTTGTAGCTGTCATTACACCTGCCCAAGGACTGAAATTGAAAATTAGCCAAGATGGATAAACTGGCACAAATGTCTTTTAATATGCACTGTCCCTGTAACTTTAAACTGTATAAATAAATAAATTCATTAATAATATGTATTTGTGGATTTTGTGATAAAGTAAATAGTGTCAGATACAAAGATTTTGGTGAATTGCACTTAATCCACATGGCTATCTTTACCTCAGAATGATTCCCCTCATAGTTTTCTGAGCAGGCTCATCATTATTTTATTAGGAGACTCTAGAATGAAAGGCAGAGACAGCAGCTATTCCACAGCCTCCGGTGCTGTGATCTTTCTGTCCAAATGGGCTGTTTTCGCCAGTGGGCCGTGAGAGGGGATTTTCAGCTGTGTTGGGAGGCAGTGTGCTGTGACTGATTCAAATACACAGCGGACATCTGCACTGGTCCTGACACACAAACACACACGGCAGGAGATGACGCTGGTGTGTTCTGAGTGTCCCCCTACACAGAGAGGAAGTGAAAATATATTTGGCCTGCTGATGCTCGACCCAACACACCTTTCTCTGTCTCTCTGTATCACACACACACACACACACACACACACACACACACATACCAGCTTTTGCTTTATGATCTAGAATATCACATGTTCAGAGACAGAGTTCAGTTCACACTGCTGGCACAGTTCAGTTTTACATTACAGAGAACATCACACTCTGCTGCATGCGTGCATACATGAGCAAAAGCAAGATAGTGAGATCAACAGAGGTGTGAACATGAAAAAGGTATATGTAATTTATCCACAGGGCAGTATATTTACATCAGAGAGAGATAGAGCGCAGTAAATAGAAACAGAATGAGGGGGCTGGGGTTATTCCATGTGTATTGGTAGGTGAAGGGACAGCATGTAATAGCCAACAGCCTGAGGTGATAGCAGGTATGTATGATTGTGTGTTATATATAAGTATGTGATTAGAATACAATATATGATTCACCGCAGCTCGCAGTTCTTACATGCTAATTGTGCTTCAACACAGTTATGTGTTACATTTCCCTCAAGAAACACTAGATTCCGTCCAGATTTTTCAAGGAATACTTTGACATTTTAAATTTTGGTTGCATATATTTATTCATCAGTAAATACATGCATTATGAGGAGGGGGTGTGTATTTGACCTTTGGCATCCCAACAGTTTCATCTAATTGATGTTAATGAATCATTATTCACTCAAACCAAAGGGCATAGCGAGCTGCATCCTTAATTTCAGTTACCCTCTTGATCACCAATACATTTACTTACAAGCCCATCTCCCATCATTTTTCACAGAGCTGACACTGAGCCACTGTGTTACAAGCTGGAAACATCTGCTAAAAAAAATAACATTTGTGTTTCACAGTAGTAACAAAAGAACCGCTTCCTTTTTTGGATTCTGAGCAGAGAAGTACATTTTCATTTATTTTCAAGGATCACTCACAAAAACTGTTAAAACTGTTAAAGAAATCGTACATTTTGACCTCCCTGACCTTCCTCCGGCCATCCACTGGTTGATGACCTTTGACCCCTTGCTGTCGATGCTGTAAGTGTTCTGGTCTGGTGTTCACAGAAAGCTGATGGTGTTCATTCAGTCTCTTGTCTATGGTCATTTCACAGATGTAGTGTTCCCCACAGCTGTGACGTGATGTCATAATTACAGTTTCCTGTCCATTTTCCTCTCTTATGGGTGTACTAGCAGAGATCTGAAGGTGTAAAATGCTTTACTATTTTTAAGCACAAGACTGTTTCACGATCCATCTCTGGATTTGTCTCAAGGCATTGCGAGGCTTGCCACTTCCCCTTGTTCCCAGTCTTTGTGCTAAGCTAGGCTAAATGCATCCCAGATAATAGATATTGATCTTCTAATCTGACTCCGATCAAGACTGTCTTGTCCTCTCAATTAGGTTACATGGTTTGTGGCCCTGAATCAAGACCAGATCACTAAAAACACCCAAAACGTATGGAAAGACTGACAAGAACTTGGCAGAAAATTGGCTTATTTTACTATCACTGGGGGGCGGGTTTGTTCTCTGGAGCTCCGACCTGGAGGCGAGGGGATTTTATTACTCTCTCCAGTGTGAATTGAGAGTATGAGAGGCATAGAAATATTGTACTTTTCTGGTTAATTTTTAATGCTGTCAGTTTAACTACTATAAACCTTAGAATGCCTGCAGGCGTTCAGTGCAGAGGGATCTGGTCAGGCTTTATAAAGCTGAATGGGTTGTTCCTACACTATTATCTGATGGGGAGGCATTTCAGAGGGCAGAGTTCACAGTCTTGACCATCTCACACCTCTTCATCTGTTCATCATCTCATGTCTTACTATTAAATCCCTGCGTTCATCTTCTAAACTACAGCAGGTTCACCAGAGTGTCAGTCACACTCATTTTATCTGCATTATTGTGGTCACATTCTTACGGTTTGTGGACACGGTGAATTATTGAAGTGAAATGAAACAAATGTCGTAGCAACAAATAGCTGGTTGAACCAGGTAACCTACTAAAAGTAACACCATCGGACTAGTGAGGAAGGAAAGGTGTGTGAAACTCTCTTTTCAAACTATGCTCTTGCAAGGTTGCCCATATCTTCCCGTGAACTTTAATATGTGTGTGGCGCTTGTGGCTGTGGTGCTTCGCAGCTTTACCACAGCAACACGAACACTGCACATGGAAACAAACAAGTTCGGGCTACACCAGTGTTAGAGGGACAATTGG
The DNA here is from genome assembly GCA_003416845.1 of Oplegnathus fasciatus. Lineage (NCBI taxonomy): Eukaryota > Metazoa > Chordata > Actinopteri > Centrarchiformes > Oplegnathidae > Oplegnathus > Oplegnathus fasciatus. Next base: position 189,772 of record NTHP01000675.1, read on the forward strand.
ATGAGTCACAGCTGGCATCTCATACTCACATACCAATTTTAGCCTGTCAGACTCAGTACAAACACCGGCCACAAGCACAACAGGGGGCTCACTACGAGGTACACAGAGAGATGACACACCTGCCCTGTGTGTCGTCTGCACTCTGTTGGCTGTCAGACTGAAGCAGCCTCTCAACCTGGCATATGTCTGGCATTCAGATGGAGTCTAAACATGAGAGGGAGTACACACAAACATAGGCATGTCGGGTGAATATGAAGCGCATTTACGCTTGACAATAAAAGTAGTCTTTAGTTTACAGTGAAAGCCACATAAAAAGACTGCTTTGTCCTCTACAACTGTCAAGAAACTCATTTTTGACACACATCCAAACTGCTTGAGCACATTTCCGGGTTGGAAAAAAAAAAGTAAAAATCATTTGTATTCAGGGTAGTTGCTCTATGAGAATTGAGGCATGTTTATACATACTTTATTTTCAATTTGGCAACATGCATCTGAAGCAACCCCCTTAAATTGTGTGAGTGATTGAGTGCACCTTACACTGTGTCTACATAGGCAGCATTGTTAATGCAGCACGTAAGCAGCAGTGGCAGCAGCAGCAGCCTCAGTCCTCCGTCTATGCAGGATGCATTCAGGTACAGTATTGAGTGTAGGTCACCCACGTTTTGGTAGTGCTCAAGGCCCAACACACAATCACTGTAGTTGCAGGCATGAAAAAAGGGGAGAAAATAGACTTGAAGCATGAAACATGCTTTGGGTTGCACATATAGCGTGAGTGAAACGCAAGCTGTTACGTGGCCTGTGTAGACAGGCTGTATTGATTAAAATAAAACTGTTTTGTCAGACGCATGCGAGATGGATTTTTTTGAGATGATGAAACTCAACTGAAACACCTCCAGTGCAGACACGCTTTAGTTGCATTTACAGGACAATTACAGTATATGAGAAGTAGTCGGGGTACAGTAGCCGAGATGTGCCATTGGTTTTCAAAGCAGACATTTTGACTTGTTATAGCAGGAAAAGCACAGGTCTTACAATAAGATTGTATTAACATGTGCTCTATTTGTAACATGTAATAATGAAATCCCATCCACGGGCCTTTGCATTTACACCTGGTATTAATAACACTTCCTCGTTAACTCAGTTCTGCCAAATTTGATCAGATCAGCAAATTAGTTACAAAGAACGTGTCACATTCCAGGTCAAGAGAATCAATGCCATGGGCTGCTGTTTAAATCTCTTTCAGCGAGGGAAGACTTGCTAGCTACTGCTACTACTTGCCTGCTTTTCCAGGCTTGTTTAAGTTTGCAGGAAGAGGCAGATTTAGTGACCTTTCAATTTGCTGAACAGACTCTTGTCTTAAGATCTGATCTGGTCTGGCCGATCCAATCACAATGCATCTGCATGTATTTACATGTATTTAATGTAGGTACATTAATATGTTTTTCTTTCTTCAGATATTCAGCCACAGATCACATGTTAATGCCAGGTGTAAATGGGGTATGAAGAAACTAAATGGACATTTAGTCATCATTAACTGCACTGCATGGTTACTGGGAAACAGGACAGAGGTGTATCCTGATATGTTGACCTGCATCAACACACCATGATGCAACAGGTGTATGAACTTATGTAATAGACGCAAGTGTTCAGATGCATGTCAGAGGCCCTTTGGGGTGCGCTGACGTTCATTTTCATGCCCGCCAAAACCTCTGTGACAACTGCAAACCCTTCCTTCATCATAACCCTCAACTTCCCAGCTTCTACAGTCTGTACAGATCTGTGGTCTCTCGAACACAGATGATTTTCAGGTTAACCAGTTTGTTGTCTTTTTCTTGTCTTTACTAATCCATTGCGGTAACAATAATGAATATGTACTGACATAATTTGTCTTCACTCTGTCAGAGCACTTTCATTAATTTGTGCACTGGATGGATGGATGGAAGTTTAACTGTTTAAAATGTCAGAGACATTTAAAGCCATACTAAAACACCACCTGGTTGCATCCTAATAAAAGGGACATGAACTTGAAATGTTTCATAGGAGAAATTAGGGATGCGCCGTTAAACACATTTGAAATGATCCCTTCTGGTCATAGTCCACCGAAGGGAGCAGGTCTGAAAGCCAACACTGGCTTTGTCAAACTTTATCATAACCTCTTACAACATCCACTTTTAAATCATCCATCACTCTAACCTGAACACTGCAGAAGAGGATAGCTTCAGTATATATATTCTATTTTCTCACATCTTCAACACTGCAGATATAACATTAAATCCTCAGTATCTCTTTAAGCAGAAAGAGGAATTAAAGGTGTTTAAATGACAGATACGATCTCTTGTTGTACCCTGCCAACCTCTCCAATCACAGTTATTTAAAACCCTCTTTTGCTGAAAGAAAACTTGGATTGAAGGCCAAGAGACAGAAAGCAAAAGGGAGAAATAATGAACGAGGCGAGGAAAGAGACTGTAACAATGACAAAGAAACTGGCAACAGAACAGTAAAGGAGGGCTGAGCCTGCACCAGAGTGAGTCAGAGAGACAAAAAGAGAAAGAATGAGAATAAAAAATGAAGGGAAACACTTTTGGATGATGCAGAAAGAAAGAAAGAAAGAAAGAGGAAGAGCTGAGAGAATGCAGTGTGGTGTAAGAATTAAAGACAAATTGAGGAGGAGAGCTTGTGTAAAAAGAGACAAAAAGAGAAACTAAACAGGTACAGGTCCACGTATGGAACATTCAAATGGAAAGAGACAACAGAGAGAAACGGAGAATGATAGAAAGCAGATGTAGCCGGACAGTGCGGTCCAGTGGCTGATTGCAGCTGACAGGAGGAAGGAAAGAAGAGGACAAGATTTTCCACTCTCTGAGAAACAACAGATACATAAAAGTAAATTAATAACGCGATGGGCCATCTGTCATCTGACCTTTTGTCCCAGTCTAAGGTTTGAAGCCTCAGTCAGGAGCAGCTTTATGTTGCCCCCTTGCTGAAACAATGTCGCCTGTCACTGGCCTTTTTTCTTTCTTTTTTAGTGATTTATCAGATCTCACTAATTTGCTCTCTGAGCTTTTGATTCAAGGACTGTGACCCTCTGATAGACTAAACAGGTCATGGTCCAGTCCCACACCGCCCATGGTCCATGTTCATCTCAACCCCTCTCCTGCCACGCTCCTCAAAGCTCCAATAACCTTTGACCTCCCCACTCCAGCCAGAACAAAGCCCCCACTTATCACTGTAGAATACTTTTGTCGAGAGGGCCCTAATGTCATCTTCTCCAAACTGAATTACATTCACTCGCAGGACCTCAAAAATCCTCTGCCCTCAGATTTAATCTCATCTCGTAGCACTTCTAACACGAGTGTCACAGAAGTAGGGCCACTATGACTCTCATCCACAGAGTCTACAAGTGCTAGTGTATAATGGGATATAATGGGATCTAGAAATTGAATCTTATTCTACTGTTGGACTCATTGTAACTTATTCTGGATCAGTCCATGGCAAGGAGTGTGATGATGCTATGGACTGATTTATTTACATATACATTTATTTTATCCAAAGTGACTTGCAATAAGTGCATTCAATAAAGTAGATACAAACAAAAAGTAGCAAGAATCATGCAAGTACATGGAACTTCAAATAATGCAAGGACAACAACTTCATAGTGCTTCAAGTGCTACTTTAGAAAAGAATGAGAGATAGAAAGGGTTTTTTTGTTTGTTTTTCTTCATGGGCCAAGGTGCAGTCTGAGCAGATGAGTTTTCAGTCGGCGACGGAAGGTTTGAAGAGCTTCTGCTGACCTGATGTCAGTGGGGAGTCGTTCCATCGTTGTTCAATATAAACCAGGTCAGAACCTCTAAATACAGTATATTGAACATTAGAGTTTTTCGAGTATTAGGCATTGTGCCGTGTTTTACTTTACACATGTAATTCTACATGTGTATTATTTTCACAGTAAATAAAAAAAGTCCTGTGTTTGTTTGACCCATCCATCCACCTCTGCCACCTCCTTTGCGACTTTGTCGCTCTTCATACTACGTCACCTGACATTTTTTCCAGCCTGGTCTCACCAAATGCCAGACATATCACCTACACGGAAAATTGGACTTTGGCATATGCGCTGCATGCTGTTTGAAAGTGTAAAGTTGTGTTACTTGTACGCAGATTGAAGAGAATACAGTAAGCTGCACTACATGACACGGGATGCTCAATGCTGTGTTTACTAGGTCATCTTAAGCATTTCAGCAAATGTTCTTTTTCTAATGACTTCACATTATATGTAAGCTAGATGTCTAAAAGCCTACTTGCTGTGACTACAAACATCATCTTTACATGGACTTCCACTCATTGTCCATTAAATGATAATCAACATGGGAGAACAACCAGTTTTAAAATGAAGGAGTCAGTGATGCAGTCATTTCACATTATACAGTACCTCACCTGAAACACAAGGTGTTTCTGCTTTGCCTACATGTGACTGTATGGAGCCGATGGCAGCGTTAAGATAATGAGTTTAAAATCTCATCAGAAAATGTTTGAAATGAAAATGTGCTTCTTTGTACTTTGGCAGATTACAGTTGGGTTTTCTGGATGATGATGGCTAAACAAATCACCCACAGATTAAATCATATCCCTAGATTATCTCATCTGTCAATCCTTCCTTTTCCATCTATCAATCCTGCAATCAAGCTGTGGATTTTCACACAGCTCCCAACATCAGCCAATCTCAGAGACAATCATTCTATAATTATAACTCCAGTACTTTCCCAGCTGGTCTCTGCGTATATGTGTTTGTCTGTTGTTGTGTGACTGAGTAAAAATTCCTCTCCTGTTCATCCCTCAGGCTAACAGGCTGCTCCTCGCTGTCCTTTGGGGTTTTTTCATGTCACATTTCCAGCCTGCAGTGACCATTTTACATCCCTGCCAGCATGTATTGAGGTTAAGTAAAAAGGGGATGCCAGATGGTGCAAGTGACAGAAATCCATTGGTTCAGGTGTAAACAGGTGGTTGTTGGTATGCTAATTATCCCCGCATGAAATCACCCGTTTTGCCCTGAAAACAAACAGAACATTTGGGAGACAAGACAGTTTTAGAAACCCTAGCATTGATTTGTTACACAACCAGTGTTTTTTTCTCACTTGTAAATAGACTTAATTATTATGGTGAGGACTTTAAAAGGAAATTAGAAGGGTTGGAATATTGCAGGAGCCTGTGGGAACATACACTTAAGTACTGGAAAAACACTGTGAAGCATTACATATTGATAAATTACTAATGATCTAAATTCATTCAAAGGCTTAATCAAAGAAAAAAAGGAACAGTGTGTGGAATGTAAATAGATGTATTAAACAGACAGACTGGGTTAATCAAGTTGAAAGTCCTTATTCATCATTGATTTCACCCAGTGAGTCCAACATCCTTCGCAGCAGGGAGGTACAGATAAAACAGCGGAGTAAAAAGAAAGATTTTTCTATACAAAGATGGAGGATAGGCCAGAAAAAGGCAAAACTGGGCTTGAAATATTTTGATTGTATTTTTGGAGCAAGCAGTGGTGTTTATTTTGTGCTGATGTCAAATGTAGTTGGAAAACAGGACCTTGCTTCAAACAAATTTAACACCAATTACTGTATTGTATATTTGTGTTTTATTTTGTTTTTCATTTTTGTGCATCCAAAGAAATAAATATTTTCATTTCTTACATTTAAATACAGATGGAAATATGAGATCTTCTTCAGTTTTTTTCCTTTATTTGGAGCTCCCATGAAAAATTAATTCATGCCAGTTCGTGACTATTTAATCCACTGACAGTCCTGGAAGGTCCCATAGGGAAGCTCATCGGCTGTGTGCTGCACTTTATTGGAGTTGGGGCAGTTAACCAGACGTACAAGTGTTTTCTCTTGTAGAACTAAAACATACTGTAACTGAAAACTGAAACTGAAAACACTTCCGATACAGCATAAATCAGACCTTTGTGTCACTTTCTCAAGTTTGTTTTTGAGTGTGGAATGGACTGTCGCCCCTTGTGGCTGTTAAGAAACCCCCCCAACACCAACACCACCACTGTGGTTCTCACCAACCATCAAGTACCAGTGGGATTTCTGCCCATTACAGTTTGGCGCTAACTCAGACATGCAACACAAAGGTGAGTTCTTTGCTTTATCAGAAGTCTTTTCAAAATGTATTATTTGGTTTCACAAGACGAAAGAGTTCAAGGATGAAGACTGACTGGTTGGTTTGGAAAATCCATCCATTGGATCCTCCATCAATCCTCCATTGAAGAACAGCACTCAGCTGCTTCCCTGAGCTTTTTTATGCAGTGTATGGGACAGTCCTGAACAGGGCTATGTAACATCGTAACTTTACTGCAATTTGGGTAACTTCTATATTGAAGGACTTCTTAGGGGCCCATTCATGTCTTTGACATTGCAGAAAATCAGATGCCCACTTATAGCAGCCTTAAACTAGTTGATATGACTGGTTTGTTAAAGCCCCACAGCCAGAATACACCCCCTCCCCCCATCTCTGTATCCAAGGATACTTTCGACTCCAACACCATCAACAACCTCCTGAACATCAGCAAGACTAAGGAGCTGATAGACTACGCCCCCCTTAACATCAGTGTGTCCTCGGTGGAGAGGGTGGACAGCTTCAAATACCTTGATGTCCACATCACAGAGGGCCTAACCTGGGCGCTGCATACTGACCCTGCGGTGAGGAAGGCAAGGCAGAGACTGTTTCGCCTCAGACGCTTAAGGAAATTCCGGGTGTCCTCTCAGATACTGAGGAATTTCTACATCACTGCCTGGTATGGAAACCACACCGAACAGCACCACAAGGCCCTACAAAGAGTGCTTTATTCAGCTGAACGTATAATAGGCAGTGCTCTACCCTGCCTAAAGGAAATATACACCAGTTAAGTTCCGCTTTTAATGCTTGCACCTCCTACTCTTTTCTACTCCTCTCTCTCCTTTTCTCTTCTGTTTTACTTTCTCTTGCTTATTTTCTAACTAGATAGCGGCTAATATGGGTTTTGTGACAGTAGAGAGAGAGAAATCACACCGGAACCACAACATACATGACTTGTGAACTGGCATATGAACCTGTCAAACTGCATCTTGTAATGTGCAATCCTGTGTCTTGAACTGCACTCCCGCAGTATGTACTGATGGGGTGTTAAGAGGGTGGTTTTGCTCGTCAATGGGCAATAGTTGCACTGCGTTCAATGCTGCAGCTTCAATTCATTGCTTCAAAAAGAGAACGACCAGATAACACTGGGTAACAAAGAAAATAGCTCCACAAGAGTTCTTTGCATTATCAAGGATGTTTTTCTTCTCCTTGCAACAAGTTTACTTTAACTTTAGCTCTCAGTTGTTTTTTGCCCCATAACAATAACATTGAAAAAAGCTAAATTTAAATGTATTCTGACTCTGACTCATATTTCCCAGCAGGAGGGATTTCCTATTTCCTTTTCTGACTATGTAACACTCACTGTGAGTTGAAATGTCTTTCATTTTTAATTTTTTCCCTCAACATGCCATACATGATATTGTATTATAAATTCTAGCACGGTATTTTAAGGGAATCGAGTGTTACTCATCCTGCCTAAACAAAGCTTGAAGCTTTAAAAAGACCATTTGTCCTCAGTTTGCAGTGTCTCCTGGTCTAACTGCTCTTTCAGAGGGATTCTTCACACCATCCATGAAATGTTTTCCTGACAAACACTGGTCACATTTTGATTTAGGCAGTCAGAGTATAAGAGGAGCTCTTTGGAGAGCCTGCCAAGTGTTGAACAGGCAGGGACAGGCATGAGAGGCTGGATGAGCTGATGGTAGTGTGCAATTTGAGGCCAAGCATATCAGAGCTGAATGCCTGACAAGAGGCTACACCTGTTCAACGGCACGCCAGAGAAACATGGAGAGGGTGTTCAGGAGAGTGGGAGTAAGAATAATGGTTTCATCTGGTTTTCTTTTTTTTTCCTTTTCTTTGCTTTTATTAGATAAAGGAACAGTACAACATTTTTGGAGATACCATTATTTTTGTGTTTAGCTTAGCTTAGCATAAAGACTGGAGGCAGGATCTGCTAGCTCACCCATCTCCATTCAAAGTTCAAAAATATGCATGTCAGCATGTCCAAAGCTGTCTTATTTACACATGAAAAAGACCATGTGTGATTTAGTTTATTCATCTGCCCAGTACAGAGGAGTGCCCGGTCGGTAAGCACAGGTTTGGGTTTGGTCTCCGTTAAGGTACAAATCGTAGTGAAGTACCAAATCTGTCAACCTCACTATGACGACAGGCCCCAGGATGTTGCTCATAGTTAACTGTGTCTGGCTGTTGTTCGCCAAGAAATAGTCCTAGCACATAACTACCCCTAGATTGCAGTTTTTACACTTATCTTTTTCTACAGGTTTTACAAACAAGATACATCGAGTAATGGCAATGTCAGTCTGTCAGTCAACGACGTTAGTCCAGACTAAAAAACTCAAAAACTGTTAGATGGATTGCTATGGAACTGCAAAAGTTCATGGTACCCAGAGGATGAACTGTAATAACTTTGGTGATCATCGAGCTCCATCTTCTGGTTTTAACTGTAATCTGTCCAGTACTTTGGTTTATGACCAAATACCTTCAAAATTAATGACATTCCCATCAGCCTTTGCTGTACTCTGTGTTTAGCTACACGTTAAAATAAGATGAGGTGAACATGGTAAACATAATACTTGCTAAACATCAGTATGTTAACACACTGTGAGCTTGTTGGCATGTTAGCATTTAGAGAACGTGTCATATGCTAAGCTAGGCTAACCACGTCTTGACTCCAGCTCCACACTCAAGGCACATGATACTGATATACTGTGGCTCGTCTCATCTGAATCTGATCAGAAAGAAAGAAAGTAAGTGTAATTCACAAAATGTTCAAGCATTCCTTCGTTTATTTTCTTTTTCGGTTTGTTTTCTTCTCTAGTCTTTTCCCTCCCCTCGTATCCTCTCTTCACTTATTCTCATCTCATCTCTCCTACCTCTTCTTTTCTCACACACCCGTCATCCTTATTCCATCCAATTTGTTTTCCCATCCTCTTCCCTTGTCCTCTCATCTTCTCTCTTTACTCGTAAGTGTTCTGTCCTCTCTCTTCTTGTCTCCTCTCCTTTTTTTTTATCTCTTTTGTTAACTTACTTTTCTCTCTAGCTTTTCTCACTCTTGTGTGGAGTTGTGAATGTTCTGTAGAGTCACTGGGTCTTCTGTTACGCACCTCCTAAACCCTGGGAACAGCAGATAAGGAGGTGGAGGAGGTAGATCCCTCCTCAGGGTCTTTTCTCGCATACTCGCTCAATCTTAAACCCTATGATCTCCCTCTTTGCCCAGGTACTGAGTTTCTCCTTCGTTTCCCCGTGATCTCTTTTCTCCTCTCCTCATTTTCTCATTAACTTTTCCTGCGATACAAAGAATTTCCCTTGCCTGTTTCCTCCAACTTTTGCTCCTTGTCTCTTCATATCTGTTTGTAAGCAATGTTGTCTCTTTTTCCCTGTCTCCCCCTCCTTCCCCATGTCAGTCTCCTTCCTCTTGTCTCTCTCACTTTCTGTTCATCTTCCCCCGTCTCTATATCTTTCTCTCTGATCATAGCAGTGCCCTTGTGCTGTAAGCTGTGTGATGCTTCAAAAGAGCAACAGTAAGTCTACTTTTCTCCCGACGGCGACGTCTTTATTGCTGAGCGCCAAGGATGTTGCAGTGAAAAACTTGGAAAGGGTGGGAAGAGAGACAAAGGAGAGCAAAGAGGTGGAAAAAAAAGATGAAAAGACAAAGGGACAGATTAAAGACAAAACTTTGAGAGACAAAAAAGAGAGAGGAAATCCAGAATGAGAGCGAAAACAATCCGAAATTCTCTCTTGTGACGATATGTTTGAGGATCACAGTGTTTTCGGCGCTCAAATGTCAGAAAGGCAATTGGATAGAGTTGTCTTCCTTGCAGAATACAACTGAATAAGTCATAAAAGAGAAGCCATCTTTAATAGGGGGCAATCTGGAGTTCAGCACATGCAATCACAACTCTACATATTATTTCAATATTTCAGTTCTCAGCATTGTTGAGTGAAGGAACAGATAATAAACCACGTTAGATTACATCAGATACTGCTTTTAACATGTATGTGGCCATAAAATCTGCACTTGACTGAAATGTCCTTGAAATTGCTGCTACATACTGTGCCACACCACGACATCACTCTCAGACTCTCAGGGTGCTGCAGCAACCCCACCCCTATAGCTGCCTGACGTGTAAATGGTTGAGTTTCTTTCTGCCACGTTACATGCACCTCTCCCTGTTCCTTTTACCCGCCATATCTTTAGTTTTAATTATTACAAGCTGCACAAGATTTCCACATGGTTTCCTATAATATTTCCTATGTCCTATAGTAATTTGTCTATATTGATCTGTTATGGCAGGGAGGTGTGGATTGGATTCAGATAGCCTCTCTACTATGAACAAAATATATTACAAATTCAGTTTTCAACCAACAGCAGCACTTAAAGAGTTTGGTTTTGTCATCAGTGCCTGTCAGTGTAGTTATTTTGATGACTAAAGTCTAACTGTAATGCTGTGGTTTTATTTGCTACATTAAAAATACATTGCATGCATGCATTGGTTTAACAAGAAAATCACATCAAATAATGTGAATCTGGCATAAGGATCATAATGTAACAGGTGCAGCAGCCTCTCACAAAATCTAAATGAAAAAAAATCATCAATCTTAGAGCATTAGATTTAATCTCAGGTTGGAGGGGGTAATATGTTCCACCATCACAGAAAAATAATCAGACATTTTCATTTTAAGTCAATTTTCTTTCATACTTCCTTTCAAAATAAAGAATGAAATGAATGAGAGAAAAATTGTGGGGTGGAGGAAGAAGTAGAGAAAATCCATTAAACTTGTACTTGTTCTTACTTAGCCTCTCATGCTTGCTTCCTCTGTCCACAAGCCCAGGAGTTTGAATTAAGGACAGGAAATTCAAATGAACTCCACATAATCTCTTCGAGTTGCTATATCTGTGCCTGAGCATTTAGAATCTAATATGTCCCCTGCCTCTCTTGGACTCGGGCTTTAAAGCAACACTCCAGAGTTTGACATTGGGAGGTTTGAACTTGGCTGAGAACTTGGCAGAGCCACATTGTTCTTTCCCATAGCCTTGCTGCTGCGAGGTGAGTGTCAAAGTCAGAATTGTTCATTAGTAAGAGAGTCAGTGGCTACACACGACAGGTTGGATTACAGTGAGAGACTGGTAGGGAGACAGGGAGGAGGAGGGAGAAGCTGGCAGAGGGAGGAAAAAGTGAAAAAATCTGTAGTAGGATGAAACAACACTCCAACAAAAGGTGCACGTAAAAAGCACTGTATATTTGTTCTGTTAAACAAGAACAGAGTGCTCTTTCTCTGCTGTGTTTAACTCACTTCAACAAGTGACAAGTTCGAGTTACACCTCGCTTGTCTCATTTCTACAAAAGCAGCAGCATGTTTCTTTTTTAACTCATATTTTAAAGGCCCATTACTCACCATATAAACTTAAAGGATTGTTCAGGGTTATTATAACTTGGGTCTTATTGTTTCACCATTGTTTCTATTGGTTGTGATAACATTGTACTCACCAAAGCAATTGTCGAGATTTTGAAACATGGTGACATCACTAAACCATAATCTGACGGGGCAATAAACACAATCAGACAGACTGTAAACAAACCAACAGTTTGGCCAGATTATAGTAAACACACGACATGGTAATAGTCCCCTGTTGCACAGGAAAACTTGCACAGACAGTAACTACAGCAAGTACAAAAGGTCAAGGTTGAAACCAGGAAGTAAGTATGATGGTCAAAACAGCTTAATAACACCTCAATTGTATGTTCATACACTGTACATTATTGATTAGATTTACATGATAAACCATCATTCTGTGTTAATGCTAACTGATCATAATTGAAAATGTGCTTTAGGGCTGTTTTACTTCTGTTTTTACAAGCACTGCCGACCTAAACGAACCTGTAACAGTATCAGAAAACATTTTGTAACTAATTTAATTATTTTGTGTTAGTCCTTACAGGAAGCAATCTGTCAATCAATTTGAACATTATATTTATTATTACCCCCTCAATGGCAACACTTTACTTTAAGCATTTATAGCAGTATAGAATCATTTAATAAAAGGTTTATAACACACTATAATGTAGTAGTGCGCAGCTGCAAGGACATTTTTAAGTGTTTATTAATGTAAATACCAAACAGATAGATGCAGTAACATTAACTCTTCAACATAATCTGTAAGCATCAATTCTACTGTAGATTGTATAGTCACACACACCTTCCCTTTGCTGTGACACTTTTTGCAAACTGTTTACTTCTATAGTTTATCATTATCCTACACCTGTTTTAGTGTGCACCTCTCACACATTCTCAGCTTAACAGCATCAAATCTTTTCTGTAAACTATAAGGATGACAAATGCAATGTTTGAACACCTGCGTTGTTCGTCCAAGCATCCAAAATAAATCTAAAACTAAGTGGACTAGAGTGCTGCCAAAAAATAATAATAAATAACTTTGGATAGCCTGATTCTATCTATTTTGTTCTTTTACCAGTTTTTACCTAATTAGTTGGCTGGAGCAGGACAGCAATTTATGAGGAACACAAATCAGAGAATTTTAGTGGCTTGCAACTTATTTTTGATGTTTTTTTTTTCAAGAAACACTGAGGCAAAGCAAGTCCTTAAGAAGAATCATTTCATGCCAAGTCTAAATGTGCGAGCCACATGCTGCCACAGTATATTTGAGTGGCCATACGCAGAGTAAAATATTCTAGTATCATATTCAAGGACACCACTTTATTATTTACATTCCCACTGAGTCTTGTCTTGCAATCCTCTTTTTTGTCCCGTTGCTTTCAAACATGTCATTTTGTGTCAAAAGCGTATAGATAGCAGCACACTTGCACCAAGGTTATCACCTGAACGGGCAAACAAATGAGTGGGAGGTGGGAAGAGAGTAACCAGGACAGGCTTTGATATTACATTAGCTCAAAATATATTCTGGTTGTTACGTAGGTTTGGAACAAAGTTAGAAGATCAATAACATCCCCTCCCTGTGCGTAGCCGTGTGTGTAGTGTTGATAGCTATAGTTTTGTTGGCCAAGAAGGAAATTGGCAAGAGTGCTCCTTCCTTTTCTCCTGAGAATAAGGAATGCAAACCACTAAAAGACAGTGATTAAACACAAGGCCAAACTAAAGCACACAGTGAGTCTAACAATGGGAACTCTTACTGAAGCAGTGAATAACAGTGTTAGAGCAGAGCAGATTAGACAGTGAAGAGGAGGACAAGGAAGGAAGATAAGACCTCGGATATATAGTTTTGATTTTTTTATTGCCATAAAACTATAAAATAAATATAAGCAAACACTTCATGTTTAACACAGCTTGTGCAACAACTCCCAGCCAAAAACTACAAAGCATAAGCTAAAAAATACACAAAAGAGACACAACAAGCCAAAGCTCTGGCCTGTGAAGCCAGACCGAGAGCAAGACAGGTGGACATGAACAGAGACAGGATGCCAAAAGAATGAGGGAAGCCCACAGAGGAAAGAGAAATAGATGAGCATGAAAGTAAAAAGAAAAGAGATCGATGCTTTATCAGTGTTCCCAGACCCTAAAATCCCTTTTGGCTCAACATCAACATAATTGCAGTTGCTGCTGTTTTTTTTCCAAGCGCTGTAACAATTGATTTTACAGTTCAATTAATTAATATATTTCCTTGTTGTAATTGCAGACTCATTCCCACACACCCTCTATGGTTATCTTCACACGGAGAGGTTTTGCTTTTGTGTGGGGAGGAAGATATAGAGAGGAGGGGGAAGACCAAGAGAGAGAGAAGCAAAGAGGAAGATGGAGGAAGTGTTATTTCACAGCGCTTCGCCACTTCAGTCACTCCTATTGTAGTGTAGTCTCAGAGACTGTCCAAATCTCAGAGGCGGATATCAAAAGATGTAAATTAACTTGAAAGGAAGTCGGGATCTGCATGGATACCACAAGGTGTAGGTGGGAAAATATAGCCTGACCCTTTGAATATGTGATATGTGTTCGAGTCGAGTGACTTTAAGGATAAAGTTGAACATTCCTTGAAATAAACTGCAGTGGGCTATAACATACATTACATACATGTTTAGAGCTACCTTTCTCGATTACTAATACTCCCCCTCGTGGCAAAATGGACAACAGTTTAAACTTAAACCCATAACACTGTACAATGAGGTGTGGCCTTTTCACATAAAACACATTAAATCCAACAAAACAATGTGACCATACATCTGTAGGTGTCGCATTAGGAAGAGTGTAACGCTTGCTATGTGCACATATGAAGATGCCGTGACAGAACGGAGGACAAAACCAGTGGTCACAAATGCTATAAATGATGTTCACTCTCCACTGCACCACCGGGCATAACTCACTGGAACAAAACAATAAAAATAAGGCCTAGGTTGTAAAAAACTGGAATTTCCCATTAACGCTGACTTTTTTACAGTGCATTCGAGAGCTTTCATTCCAGCCACAGACTTGTGATCACCCGTGGGTGATGTTACCACCCAAGCCTTTGTAATAACTATTGAACACAGATGTGTGTCACTTTATGGCCAATAAGCAGCGGGACTCTCATATCCTTCATGTGTACTGAGGTGCACTTCCACTCTTTTTCCTCCTCGTCTCCCTTGTGTTTATCTCCTCCCCCGCATTCATCCTCCCATCCCTCACAAGGCCTTTCCCTCCACCCACTCTCTCCCTATCTCTCTCTGGCTGCTCAGGCTGGACATTGAAGTGAGATCCTCGCTTACCGACATCCCACCTCTCCTCCCACATGCACACCTTCCTCAGAGCCCACGCAGACGCGGAGCACGACTTCCTTTCAAGTCTTCTTTTAAGTCACCACGGTGCATTAATATGAAAACGTGTCTCATTATTCCACATTCAAAGTGCACATTCAAAGTCATCTGCCTGCCACTCAAATTGGAATTGATAAACTAGAGCTTTACATAGAACAAAGACAATTATCTGAAGTATGTAGGCACACATTGCATGAGAAAGAACAAACTTCTAAGCAGAGCAAAGAAGGCAGGAGTTGAGTTTTTAAATCTCTTTTTTAACCCTAAACAAGTGAAATCTGCATATTGTGTAACTACCTTTCACTTCGTCCAAATGCATGTCAACTTGTATGAAGAATTTTCTTGCTTCAAGTGTTATTTTCTCGAAAGCAATCTTTATTGTTGTGCGACTCCAGTACTTGTTTCTAGGAAACAAGCTCAGCAGTATTGGAAACAAATGGAATTATCTCACCCCACTGCCAGAGAACTTCTCTTGCTTTCATAAACATCAAATTTCAATATTGGATATGAGATTCAATTACTTATTAAGGTGGAATTTTCTTTTTGCAGAGTCGAGCTACAGCAGCAGAGCAGAGCTACAATCTGCTACCAGTGTCTCCTAATCTCACTCTCTTTGGATCTCTCTCATTCCTATCAGTGTGAACACTATGTATGCTGTAGTCTGTATGTTATTGCACATTTTTAGCACATTTTGTATGGCAGTAAATATGTTTTTATGTAGAACTGTACAATTTGCTATGGAGGGGAAGGCTCTGTGTTATTACAGGAAATTTAGTGACTTTTATTTTACAAACTCTACGTAATCCACTTAAGTTTTTCTTCCTCTTTTTGTTCTGGATTTATCTGGAAAGGTACGCATGATACTTGCGGAGATGGAGTTTTACGTATCCAAATGCACAAATCTGTTTTTAGGAAGAAAAGCTTGTCAAGGAATGTGACCATGTCGGAGAGTGTGGAGCATTTTGTAACGATGTTCATGGTATTACACAGGTACAGAAAGCATTTATACATGAAAGACCCTTTGAATGCTTTGTTTCTCCACAGCTGCAGGAAGGTTATGCTGTACCCCAGGAAGTGTGGTACTTGTCAACCGTACAACTCATCACATATTTAGACCCACTACATAAAAAAACAATGTAAAATTAGTTTTGACAGTAAAAAAAAAAAATCAGTTAAAATGTGACAGATGAGTATATAAGTCTCTTAGTGAACATGTACTAGACACACACATAAACACATCCTTTGGAGGATGAACTGGAGTGAGATATTACTCACAGCTGTTGAGAGGGCAGAATGACCTTCACTACCTCCATGATTCACTGCTCATTAATCAAAACTGCAGATTCAAAGGGAATCCCCTTCAGTTCAACAGCAACAATGGATAACCGTTTTATGTGTGGGATTGTGTTGTGTGTGTCTGTCTGTTCGTGTGTGGTCAGTAATTGTATATTAGTCTTTACTGTTGAACTCTGTAGTATGCTTCTATGTTCTGTAACTAAATATCAGGTAGTTGGAGACACTACCTGCCATTCTGCATTGTAAAATGGAAACATCCATCACTGTATGTTCTGTGATTTTGTATAAAGCATGAAAACGCTATGTACGAAAACTGTAGCAAATGCGAATGTGCCTCACTAAAATAATTGTGATAACTTACTTTCCTCCATTCTCCACATCGACATACTGTAGTAGAGTTTGGTAAATCAACAGCAGTACACACTCGCCGTTGGAGGATTTTATAATCCACTTTCTCCCCATTAACTGGTTTCAGATGGCCCCTGTTATAGTGAACCCTCCACATAAATACGGTAGAGCCTCGATGCATTTGTTTTTCAGTTTGCCATTCCCCACCTGTCCACCAGGTGCCCATGGTGTAATCCCTGCACACCTGTGACTAATTACCTCGTCAGTCCTTCTGACCTGCTGCCTGCTTCAGCAGCTGCACCTCATTAATTATTAGTCACTGTGTGCAGTCAGTGTTTTCCCCAAGTCTTTGGCAGATTGTCCAAGCTGCCCTTATGTTCTGACTGCTTCCTGACTTGCCAGTCCACCTTAAGGATAAAAACACAGAATGCGACGAGGCAAACAACTAAAACACTTGGCCGCCTGTGGGGCTATGAAACAAATCGGTGCAGGAGCTGCATGTTATTGTAGCGCTATTTCAACAGCAATATATTAATCTGCAAATTACTTTTATTAACAGTAACAGTGACTTTTATTAACAGATTATCTTGCCAAGGTTTTCCACCCACTCCAGGCCACACTGTTTCTGCCCTGAGACCTGTTTATCTTCTGAATACCTACCAGAATACTATCTATTATTGTACCTTATGCCTAGACAATATTTTAGGTTGTCAAGATGGTCACTGTGTGATAGGAAATCATAGGCAATCAATTGCTGGAGAGACATGGCGGACTATGTGTTGGACCCCAACCAATCACAGCTTGCTGTCTCTCACAACTTGCATGACGAACATACGTGATCAGGGAGTAGCTTCCTGGGGCCGACTTCACTGTTCACCTGGCACCAACTGCGTCGTTCCTCTTTCACTTCTTAATGTTGACAATTGTGTGTGAAAGAGCGCTTTGTGCTTCTGTTGGTCAACTTCACATAACACGTGGTAGAAGTTGTCAAACTGGGTGAGAGAAGGCAAAAAAAAACACGCTAGTTTTTTTTTGTCAGGACCATTATTGATTATTGATTATTGAGTATGGTGTAGTCAAATCCTGAATGAACACAACAGCTCAAATGTGCTTTTCCTCCAGTCTCAACTAGGGAAGCAGTGATCCAACTTTTTCTCTCCCAATCCCCCAACTCAGAGTGTCTGCTGATAACAAACACCAGGGTTTTTTTTATGTAAGGTCAAAGATTACTGTGGCACTAAAAACTGAGTTAGCAGCCTATAATGACGTTGAAATAGAAACTGTATTTAATGAGGATCAATCACTTCGGGCTGATACCAAATCCATTTAAAAAGGTTGATATCGCTGTCCATCTCCACTCTTAACACAAGGAGCAACAAACCAGATTCCAAGGTCCTCTGGGAGTGTGGGGTTAGAAAGAAGTGACTTTACCAGACCTCTGTGGGCCGCTCCTCATCTCTGCTTGAGGCTAGCCGCTCGAGGCTACATTAGCAGCTACTAGCACAACACACGTGAATCCGAACTGAACTGCTGCTGGTCAAGTTGTGGGTAAATTGTGGGTAAAGCAGGCTGCATCGATTTTGATACGGTTTGTTTTAAACTGTCCATCGTGAGTCCAACAATGTTACAGGAGTGCAGTACTGAATTGACGGCGTACTCTTAAAATACCATGCTGCAAATTGAGGAAAACAACACTGATTTACATGCGTGAGGGTCTTTCCTCTGATCAAGTAGCCTGAATCACTTGTTTGCTTATGCTTATTCAGTTGAACATCCCCACAATTTACAATCAAGGGCTCTTGCAATGGTTCCCGCTGAGAAACAAGCTAAAGTGTAAAACAGTGGATTTGTTTTTTCAACAGAAACAACTCTTCGGGTCCTTTGGAATAAGCCCCAGTTTCCCCCTTTTTTTAACATCTCAAGGATTATCTGAATTTTCATGACAAGACATCACAAGTTTGATACATGTATCTTCATCAAAAGGCAAGGCAGTTCTCAGAAACTCAGTCATTTTATAAAAAATCATGTAGTCAGCATTTCCTGAATTTGTTTCAGGCTTTGTTTTTATACATAATTAAGTGGTGAAAGCTAATTGAGCTCCATGCTGTTTTCCAGCCATGCCCTGTACCACATTCACACTCATACAAGTTCACACCTGGCAGCTGCCCAATACCACCGCAGTCTGCTACACTGCCTTTTGTTCATTTCCTTCCCCCAGACCATATTTTTTCCAGCTGGTGCAAAGATTCAAACTGGCAACTTTCCGCTTGTGTGCTCACTTTTCTAACCTCAAGTCCACCAGTGCAACCTGTACAATATGCTTCCTGTTAAATCGTGTGGTAAAGGTGGATCTGTGATGAAAAAGTACAGGGATAAGCGCTTCGGTTGGAGCCACTCAGCATCATTAATTATAAGTGGAGGAATGATCAGACCATTGGTTCCAATTTGTCTTCCTGGTTTTTGGGTAATGAGCCTCTTTCTTTATGTTGCTCAATTCACCAGACAACACATACACGCATAAACACACAAATCCACACTAGTCATACACACTTGTACACATGCACACATACTGTACACATGCACGCACACATACACTTGCTCACTCACGCCATATATTCACACACACGCCATTAAGTTAATTAACTAATACATCTTTTCAGGGTCTGGCCATATCTATCACAGTGGATATAAAGTTACTCACAGGAGACAACAGACAGTGGCCTGCAACAACAAAGAGTTTTCAACAAACTTATCTTGTTTCTAAAGAGAGCAGAGAAGGAGGAGACAGAGGGAAAGAGAAAGAAAATGAGGGGGTGGAAAGGGACAGAGTCAGAGAGATAACACACACAGAGACATAGACTATTATGTCTCTACTGGCAGTTTCACAGTGCAGTCCTATGCCTACATCACAACTGGTTTATTGTAGTAGACCGAGATAGCTCGACACAATGCAGAGGTACAGATGGTACATGTGTATGAATGTGGTTCGTATGAATGATATCGAGAGAAAGGACAGTTTGTGTGTGGGAAAGGAGCCAGCCAAATACAATCAGTGACTTAGGAGAAATGAAACATGGAGAGAAGTTAGGAAGGGAGGAAGTCAAAAAGGAAATGAAAGAAGGGAGGTACAGAAGCACATTGCATTCACAAAAGAAAAAACAATTATAAACCTTATCTCGTAATTATGAAAAAAAATCTCATAATTACAACATCAGCCACCAGATCATTTTTGATACTGAAGAACTGTAATGCCTCTGGATTGAGTGGCAGACAAGAACCCAAAAGCAAGACACAGAAACAGGCAATGTAGCAAGAAAGTTCAGTTTACTTAGGCAAGGATCAAAACTGGCAGGTAAACAAATCCAACGAGGGGCAGGCAGGGAGATCCAGAGTCCAGGAATCAGGCAAAAAAGGGTCAGACAGGCAGGTCAGGCAAAACAGGAATCAAGAACACTGGCGAGCTAGGCAAAACACACAAGACAAATTCTGGTGGGGGGTGAATGAACTGGACCAGTATAAATACGCAGGGACTCTTGGGGGAAAGAGCTGCAGGTGAGGAGTGGGTGGGGAAAATCAGGTGAGGGGAATGAGCTGATTGCAGGGCAGGAGGGAGTGGCGGGATCTGAAACGACAGCAGAGTCTGTGAAATGGAGCGAAAAACCGAACAGATGAAAAAATGGACTAAGAGTTGGCAGTGGTCGTGACAAGAACATGACGATTGCAAGGCAAGATCTCAAGTTAAAGGGAATGTCTATTTCAATGATTTCTAAGCAGAATTACGAATTTGAATCCCCCTCAGACAACAGAGACACAGCACCTGCACTTCAAAGGTTAAGTCTTGCTGATTCCAGGAGCACGTGTATGACATCTGTGTGTTTCAATTTGGCTCTGAAAAGAAGTACTCATTTTGTCACAAACTACAATAATCCTCTTTTATTGGCAGAATTCTCATGATTTCGACACTGGATGTGAGAGTAAAAAGTAAAGTAACAATTTTTGGCAGTGCACAATGTGCTTAGTATCAAGGACACCAATGGGAACATGTCTTTATGCTTCTGTCACAACTCATCAATTTAAAATAGTCTCCTGATCAACAAGCGATGGTTTAATGTACCTTCTCTCTGCAGCAGTAGGGGAGGCAGCATTACTGCGACTGTTTTTGCTGTTTGAAGACAGTATCTATAAAACACAGTACTTGTAAAAGTTCCTTTAGACCATGTTGCTATAAACTAAGACAGTAAAAGGGAGTAGATCGGCTTTCATTTAGTTTTACTAGAAACACGTGGACTACAGTGGGACTATCAGTGGTGCCAGGTCAGGCAGATTCAAAGTTTGTTTGAAAGTTAAGAGATTTTTAGGTTGAGGACGAGTTGAATGCTTTGTCCTCTTCCCATGGAGGAGAGAAATGCAGCAGTTATGTGTGCTATGGAAACAGAGTGGCTGGTAAACATCAGTCTGAGACAAGCATATTGGTCTATGATGAGACTAGTATCCTGAGTCTAATCCTGATTTTGATCAAATTCCTATTTACATGATTCTATCATTATCCAGCTTCCTGATTGTCTGTCAGTGCAGGCATCTCTTTGACTCTTTGCCATCCGGCCACTCACTGTTATTTCTATATCAAATGAGTGGTTGAAAATAAACCCATTTTGTTTTCTGGCTCCCTGGACTCCACTGCATTTACCACTCTGCTGGGCTTGGTTTCTCTATTTACCACCAGTAATGGAAGACTGAAATGATCATTTTTCCTCCGCATTACCAGTGTCAAAGTTTCACTTACAGACTATCATACTTTTATTATATTGTTTATTATCTTATTTTTTGTTTTACTGATTGATTTAACATATAGGCTGTTTTGCCAAGAGTTAGACTGATAGAGAAGATTGATACCATTTTCACATCTGTACACTAAATATGAAGATAAAGCCAGCGGACAATTAGCTTGGCATACAGACTAGAAGCAGCTGGACTTCTAAATCTTACTAATTAACACATTACATCTCGTTTGTTTAATCCATACAAGAACCAAAACGTAAAATGACAATTTGTGGTTTTACAGGGAGTTACTTGCTGGCCAGTGACTTCCTGGAGTCTGGTCATCACCGTGAGATTGCCAAGCAACCAGTGGAGGATGTTATAAATCTTCTCGAGTAACTTTGAGCAAAAAAAGTGAATAATGTAATGATCCAATAGGCTTTTGTTCTAGCCACCAGTTTCAATTATTTCAACTTTGTTTCAGATAAATTGTGTTTTTCTGTCTTCTGTCGGTTTAGCAGCAGATGGCTCTAAATACAACAATACCCATGAGTCTCGGCCACCAATGCTATGAAGAAGCCAGTCAGAGGAATGTGAGCGGTGGCAAATTCAAAACGCCATATTGTTGCAGTCAACACAGCACCACTGGTGCTGAATTCATCCAAAGTAAACCCAGCATCTGAAAGTGAATTCATTTAGACAGTGTGATCTTTAGCTTCTGCTCGCCATTAGCAGCGCACGCAACAGAATTCTAAGCTCAGGGATTGGATGTTTTTCCTCCTGAAATGCATCAAGGGAGTCATAGTTAATTTCTCACCTTACATTTTTATGTTCACAGGGTTCTTGTTATCAAAGAACCAGATATTTTCTAACACAGTTTTTGTACTGATGATTCTGCCAGGAAAGTTTCGTGTCCATCCGAGCTGTGGAAGTGCTTCAACTGTGAGTCTATGGAGAAAATGAATGGGACTTTCACTTACAAACCCACAGGTGTCCAAAATAGCTCTCCAATTTTATTCCATGTGCACTTTACATAGAAGATAAACAGTCCTATTTAATGGAGCTTGTACAAAATCCTCACAGCAATGTCATGGTTGACAACATGTCTATTCAGTGGATTTTATCTGTTGGTATAACACGTATAACACAAGTCTTTTTCCAGAGACTTGCCAATAGAGCCCCATTAGAGTGCAGCAATTCAAATATCAGATAACACTAGAGAAGGGTCAAACCCTTTAGGCCTGTGCAGTTTTTTAAAGATGATTTTGCTAAGCCAAACCTGTATAAAAAGTTGCAGCAAAGGCCTGATGACCTTTATTTCTGCCTCTATTACAAACTGCTACTCTGGCTCATGAAAACAGATATTTCAAATAGACCGAGTATGGACTTAAACACGCACACACAAATGAAATATAGCCTTGTAAAGACTTGCGATCCACGGTGATACCCATTCAACGCAGGTCAGCCTGCAGTAGATATGATGGGATTAGCTTCAGTGGCTTATCTTGCCTTGAAAATGTAATTCTAAAGTAAACTCTTACACATGACACAATAGCCTTCCATGTATTCACTGCACGCAGAGATACAAAGTGTGGGTGTGCTTTACTGTAGTGAGCAGCAGATGATATCCTTTAAATACACATTATATTACAGAACCCTTCCACACTAGCAGGCATTCAATCCGGAAAGCTCTAGGATATGAAACTAGGATGTAATATGATTAGGGAAGGATGTAATACAATGTGATTTAATTTGATGGAGTGGGCTCCAGCCAAAGAGAGAAGAGAGAGAGGAGACAGAGAGAGGAAAAGGAAAGGTCTCTATTCTTTTCTGTGGCATGATGGGATCAGGCTTTTCTATTAACGCTATAGTGATGACAGCTTTACAATGCCATCTGTTGGCGCTCAAACTCAACTGAAGGCAGGAGATAAGAGCTTCAGCCTGCTACCTACTGCTCCATCCCTGCCTGGATCTCTCTCACGCTCTCTCTTTCTCTCTGATTTGAAAGTGGATTTTGTAGGAAACAGATAAGAAGATGAGCAAGCTCACCCTCTTTTATTTCCTCTCCCTCTCATTTCTGGTCTCTCTCTCTCTCTCTGCATGTCTGCCCTTCCTCATTCTAAGGTTCTTATATTCTCCTACAATCTTAAACTCTCTCATTCAGTCAGCAACCTGCTGCTCTATCCTCTGCTCTAAGTCCTTTACTTTCACATTCTCTCATCCTGGTTTCTGATCCTTCACTGGACTGAAAGGCAGGAGATAAGAGGACCAGCTTGTTTCCTGCTGCTAGATCCCAGATCATTCACTTCACTGGATTCCCTCTTGCTCTCTTTTGCTTTCCGATACAAAATTGGCTTAGAAACTGGAGATGGACAAGGTACCTCTTCAGCCCCACTAAAAACATGTACTTTTAAGAAAAGTTTATTATATTTATATATAGCGCTTTATGGGTGATTCAAAACGTACAGATGAAAAAGTTCACTCTTAAACTATCCCAAGTCAAGGTCCATTTTCTAGCTTTTCCCAGTGCTAATACATACAGCCTTCATCAGTGGATGGAGTTTGCTCGGTTGTCATGGAAATGGATCTGTTGACATGCGAGCTAAGAAGCTGTTTCATCCCTAGCACTTGAGGACATCCTCCATTTTGTCTTACATTAAAGCATGAAAGCTCACTCTCAACCTTGGCTGACAGGTTGGAATTGCTTTTTCATAAAAAGTATATTTTGGGTAAAGAATACTTGCAAGTATGTCCATAATTCAGTGAATCTGTGTAAATACAGTACTGTGTACATCGTGTACTTTATGTATTACTATACCTTTAATGTTGGTTGGTCAGTCCACCACTTTGGTCTGGACTGAAATAACTCAACAACTATTTGAGGTATTGCAAGTAATTTTGTACAGACATTTATGCTCCCCAGAGGATAAAGTCTGCTGACTTTGGTGATCCCCTTTTTCATTTCCTCTTCCTCTAGTGATACCAGCAGGTTATAGTTTTCACTTATCCTGTGAAATATATCAACATCTACTAGATTGGTAGGTTCTGAAAGGATAATCCTAATGCCTTTGGTGATCCCATATAGAATATGCGAGCTTGAGTGAAATGTCTCAACTACTGGATAGATTTCTATGAAATTTGGTACAGGTGTTCATATTCCCCTCAGGATGAAATGTAATAACTTTAGTGATCATCATCATTTAAAGCCATCATCAGATCAAAATTTCAATCTGTCCAATACTTTGGTTCATGACAAAAGCCTGCAAAGCTAATGACATTCCCATCAGCCTCAGCTGTATTTTGTGTTTAGTGCTGATTAGTAAATGTAAGTGGCAAATGAATTAGCATGCTAACAGACTAAACTAAGATGGTGAACATGATTAGGAGGACCCAAGCGCAGTAAGCAGACTGGAGACTGAGGCAGTTTCTCTCTTCAGGATAGTGAAGGTTAGAGGGAGGCAGGCTTCACAGAGCTGCTAGCATGGGTGTAGACTCTTAGTCTTGTTAGCCCTGCTAGTGAAACTTAAGCTTTAAAAGTGTGGTCATGACGTGGAGTCATGAAAGCTGGAAATGTTTCAACTCTGCCGTCATGTCCAGACCAGGGGGAATTCATGTCTTTTAGCATCCAGTTTTTTGTTTTTCTTTTTTTTCCTAAATGTTGGCAACACTCCGTCATGTGCCATTTAGGCACTAGAGCCTATCAGTATTCAATGTAACCAAACACAGAGGGTGGTCATTGATTAGTCTCTTCTAACCTGCAAGAATGTATGTGAGATAATCACATGTGTGGTTCTTGTAACCTTAAAGCTACTCGATTATAGGGATAATCAAGGCCAAAGAGGAAGCATTCAACCAGAGAGAACCGTACATTGATTTATCTATATGTGTTTAAGTTGTACCTGCAGAAACTCCCACGCTGCTCTATGACTATGTGTGTGCATATGTGTATTTGTATGTTTGTCCAAGGCTGGAACACATGGGCAGTGTGCTCTTCGTAGCTGAATGAGTCACTGGTCACTTCTTTCAAAGATTGACTTTTCTAACAAGGTCAGGGTGTACCCACACAATACTTCAATTTTCAATGTTGAAACAGTTTGAATTCAGTATCCACTCTATCAAACAATCACTTTCTAATGACCTACAAGATTGGAAGCACGGCTGAATGGTAAGGATAGAGAGAGGTGTTCTTCCTCAGGCTCTGTGGACAATAACCTGTTTAAACCTGGTTATTATTGTGCTTCCAAGGACATGTGTGGTGTCAGTGAGCTTTTTCTATGAAGGTAAATATGTTGCAAAATGTGAGAGCTTGTAGAATAC
Source organism: Oplegnathus fasciatus (assembly GCA_003416845.1). Lineage (NCBI taxonomy): Eukaryota > Metazoa > Chordata > Actinopteri > Centrarchiformes > Oplegnathidae > Oplegnathus > Oplegnathus fasciatus. The sequence goes on from NTHP01000675.1 coordinate 215,391, forward strand.
GATGCGTAGAACATAAATCTGAACTCGCATTTTTACATTTTCAGCTGAATAAAATATTCACACACATGAGCTGAATTTGAAAAATATTCACAAATGTGTAGATTGATATTTACATAAATACAATGACAGCTGCAAAGTTGTAATCCAACATTTACTCATATTTATTTTTTTTACTTGAGTCCATTTTCCAGTACAACCACAAGTCAGTGATTACAACCTCTCGAATCGGTCGCTGCAACTTCACACGTCTGCTCTCCCACATCACAAAGTGACAAATCTGCACCTTGACTTTTGCAACACTTCTTGCGATAAATGTGTTGCAAAACTTGCACTTGTAGCTGTTTATTACACAGGGAAAGGGTCAAAATTAAGACGACTGAGAAGTCGGCGAAGGCTATATCCTTGCCGAAGCCAGATACTGATCTAGCAAATGATACACCGGCGCTGGTAACTCAGATAACTGATTTATCTAGATTTAGAAAAAAAAGTATTCTATCTACGTTTCAGGCAGCATAGTTGCCGACTTTCCTTTGCTGACAATTTATGTGCAGCATTGTTGCTTAGAACGAGCATGTGCACAAAAATATCCATCCTTTTATGTTTAATAGTTAATAAACTAAACTAGACTAATACTTAAATTATAATTCTGGTTTGTTACAACGCATATCAGGTATTTGTAAGCTAGTTGCTGATATCTACTAAAAAGAAGTCCAATGGAGAAGAAACTCACAATCAACTCTGTTTTGGTCTCTACCAACCCCTGATGGAAATATCTGGCTCTTTGGCTGATAAATGTTTACTCAGTTCACCAACGTGTTGCTAACTTTGTCCGCTGTTTGGAGCTGACCAGGTAGCGTACAGTTGGTTTATCAGAGCTTTTCACTGAAAGCAGCTGCCTGCTGTGGCGTGAAAAACAAGGTTGATGAGAGCAGCAAGACTGAACCAAAACAGTAAAGTTGCAGGCTGTAAAAACCAAAACAATTAGGTAAAATCTCTTTTAAATTTTTAATTGTTAATATAAAAATATAATTTAGAGCAGCTTTAAAGAAAATACTGCAAAAAGGACATTGAACTATGAGTGAACTTTCAATCTAGCAATCACACATTGGAGCAGTAAACATGATCAGAAAACATAAAATTGCATTATGTTTCTGATCACTTTAAACTGCAATTCCTCACAGATCAGTGATCAAATTGTAATTTGGAGCAGCTGCAGCTCAAGTGATAGAGCAGATTGGCCATTAATCGTAGGGTTGGTGGTTCGAATGGCTGGCTCCTCTTGTCCATGTGTCCTTGGGCAAGACACTGATCAAATTACTCCCAATGTGTATGTGAAAAATAATAATGTAATTCTGTCCCAAAGGTGACTATATATTCTATAGTATTCCCAGTCCATCTGCTTCAGTTCTGAACCAGTGCCCATATTTATCCATTACTCCAGAATGATTAATGATGACACTGATAGATGACTTTATCAAAAGCAACTACAAAACTGGAGGGAAAAGACATAAATTAAGAGAGAAATCATTTTGATGTGTAATTACATGCAACAGTAACTATAAACAAAATCTTCAGATCATAGAAAATGTGATATCTTTTTCTCAAAAGTAAAAAGATCACCTGTGAACTTACTTTTCTGCTGTAATCGATGTGCTCCAGAGACAGGAATCAGGGGGGAAAGGAAAGACAGAATGATGAAGAGATTGGTGAATATTAACCAGATATTGGTTTTGAAAATGAACATTTTTGGCACTTACACTTCTGATAAACAGCCATACAAATGGAGTACCTTAAATGACAGAGAGCTGGGTCTTTTCTGCCAAGGAGGAACACACGCAGCGGCCACTTGCAGGCTGGTGGGCGGTCTCTGGGCAAGGTAACAACCAGCCACACTCCACCGCTGCAGCACTGCCAGCAATCACTAATCAGCCTCTGCCTGCACAAACACTCGCTCTCTGGACCAGAGAGGAAGGTGGTGACGTCCCCCGTGGTGTTCTGAATTGCTCCGGTGCCGAGAGTGGCCCCGAGCACCGCCACACTGCTGGAATTCAGCAGCTTTGGCTTTTAATTTGAAATTTTGGTTTTGTGTAAGGACAAACCCAGAGGAGTGACTGATGAGTGTGGGTAGGATAAGAGATATGGATGAATTCCTTACCTGAACTGTGTCTCAACGCTTTTGTGTCTCCACCTGAGAATCAGTCAAACATACAGATTGCAGAAAGAACCCCATCTCCACTTGATAAATGAACAGCTGTTTTGGTCTGACTAGGAGCTGATCTTAACTTATGTAACTTCCAAAAGAAAACATTACACTTTCCTCCTCTTGCAAATGAATAGTTGAATTCATAAGCAAGAAAACACACCCCAGCTCAATCCACTCAGGGGTTTTGCTGTTATAGCCTTACTTGGTCTGGTATGAGCAGTAGTTTAGGGCGGCTAATGTTAGCAAACGTAAGCTAGATATTGCTGTGTAACTGACATTACTGAGTCACTAGCATAAGAATTCTTGTTACAGTATATGCGTATGACTCCCTTTGTGCAATGTTTTGAACTTGGGTTCTTCAACCTGACTTTACTTTTGAAAATAATCCAACTGGAGCTCCAAGGTTTAAAAAAACGTTGTGTTCAGGTTGTTTTTGTGACCTTCGAGCTCAGGTTGGGCTGGGGTTGGATTATTTCCAGTGTAACGTAATGAGAAAATTCTGTCTCGCTCTCTTTCTCTCTCAATTGTCTGTGTTGAGGCATGTCATGTTTTACAAGTAAATGCACAATGCCCACTGGGAAGTGGGAGGAGAGAGAGTGTAGCCAATATGTGGCATTAGCCTGGTGAGCGAGCGGTCAGTAATGGATGAAGCAGCCACTGGTAGCCAGCGCAGGGAGCAGAGGAGCGTTGCAGCATGGGAGGACATGAGTCTAGCGAGTGAGATGACAAGGGTCTGGACCAGAACCTGTGCCGCCTCCTGGGTGAGGAACGGACGTATCCTGGTGATGTTGTGGAGAATTAATCTGCAGGAGCGGGTTGTCACAGCAGTGTTGACAGTGAAGAACAGCTGTCAGCTTGCAGTTGGCCATCAGGCCTGAAGTCTTTGTTAAATTTGGCCCACAGATCTTTTATTTCATAATAATCATTTCATTTTCTATCTTTCATTTTCTTTATTTCACATTTCACATATGGCAAGCATCACCAACACAGAGGTTTTAGCGCTCTGATTTACTAAGCCGCACCTGACACCAAAATGTCTCTTTCTAAAATTAACAGTAAGATTGTCCTGGAGCACAGACAGTTTCAAGAGAGCGGGCAATTAATTATTATTTTCATGGTGTTTAATGCGACTGCTAGCTGCCTGCCTCAACTGCAGGGAGAAAGTTGCCTGACCTAAGAAATAGAGCCTCAAGTGGGATTCTCTACTAAACATGCAGAGCAGTATGCCAGGTATGAGGTAGAGGAGATGGGAAGATGAGCTGCTCAGCTTCAGAGGCAGCAAAAAAAAAAAGCTGGACTTTGTCTCCACCAACTCCTGTGGCTAATATCTGCCTTTTTAGCGCCTAAATGCACCACCTGTTCATCAGCTAGTAGCTAACTCTGTCTGTCTGCTGTTTGGTGGTGGGCAGGTAGTGTACAGTGGGTTTATGAGAGCAGCTGCCTGCTGCGAGGTTGATGGGAGCGGTGAGAATTAATCAAAACAGCTGAAGTGGCAGGTCATAAAACCAAAACAATGAGCTGATAGACGCTAAAACACTCCATAGATCTGACAGGAACTGCGGTCAGGTGATAATTTTCTGTGGGTTTGTCAGTACAAGCAACTCCTTTGACATAACATGTAGTTAATGTGATCCATTGTTAATATAATATTAATGAGCGCAGCTTTAATGTATTATGTATGTAAACTTTACATTTTTAACCCAACTGCAATAAATAGATTTTTAGTCTTCTGTACCACAGTCTCCAGAACACTAGAATAAGCTACCTATCACAGTCAGAGCAGCCACACTCTGAGCACCTCAAGCTGTAATACGTATTTCAGGTGACAACACAAAAACAGAATCTGAACTTTAATAACATGCAAAATCAACTTTAATCAAAAACACAGCTCGCAAATCCTGGATGTTCTGTTCACGTTGTAACAGACCAGGAACTGATTTCATTCTGAAACATGATATATTTTTTTTCGGAGAGGCTTTGCTCTTTGAAATTCATTCCACCACTATTTTTCAAAAGATACAATTCTATCCTTGGAAACATACTGTAAGCAAGGATGTGAAGATGACATTGTACTTTTATTTAGAAATCTTCAATAACTTTGCTGGAGATGGCTTTGTTTATTAAACAGTAGGTAGCTAACATCGGAATCATACTGACTGCAGACAGAGAGAGACAGAAGCAGCCTATTCCTCGTAGAATGAAGAACCTTCAGAGTGCTGTTTTCCATTGTGGACACATTATATTGCATGTATAGAATAATAACAAAATAACATCCATTGTATTTCCATCCATTGTAGTTGTATCCATCAATTTTTCTGCTCAAAGAAAACACAAACGCTTCATCTTATGAAACTGGATGCATGGACAGTGGACGTGTAGACAGGCATCCAAGGAATTAGAGACACAGTGGAAAGCAGAGGAGGAGGCAGTTAATAAGTATCCTACAGTCTGTATGCATCAGAAGAGCTTGGTGTGTGTGTGTGTGTGTGTGTGGCGCTGTCACTAAGTACAGTGACCTTGAAAGCTTTAAGGGTCATGCTTTCCTCCTGTGTGTGTGTGTGTGTGAAAGGAGCTACAGAAGAAAAAGAAGGATAAGGGAAATGGAGGAGAGAGAGAGAGGATGTATTAAAGAGCACACAAAGTTCTTGGAGGATTGATGTTGGTGTCAACTTGCCCATTAAGTGCTAAAAACACTTTACACTAACGCTTTAGCATGCACTGTTGAGTAACACCATGGCTACATGCTAACACTTCAGAGCACATTGCAGGGTCCAGTTGTGCTGTGTTTTTCACCCTTTTTGCCAGCAGGTCACCTTGGCAAGAAAAACCATTCCCTCCAGTACACATCTGAGGTGACAAGGCAGGTAAGGGTACGGACTATACATGACAGAGAGACAAGAGTGGGGAGAGTGTGGAAGATTTCACAGAGAGAGAACAAAGGAAAGAAACAGAGAGACTATGGTCTTTTTAAGTGTGATTATATGGAGGAAAAACACTGCTCAGCCACAAAACATACCACAGAGATGTGTTAAAATCTAACATGCAGGCAAAGTCGTGCCTGTCCCCTCTAATATCTCTAATCTCGCTGTGATTTCATCTCACAGATAAAGAATTTGTCAATCTGGTCATTTCACTCTGAGAAAAAAAGTGAATAATAATTTACCAAAATGTTGTTAAACTTCAGTGATGTCAAATTTTCTGTCATTTCTTATTACATTTTTTTGTAGATGAAAAATAATAATGTGAAAATAAATGAACAAGAAGAATCTACAGCCGTGCCAGGGGCTCTGTGACTTACGCACAGCTGTGCTTTGAGCGAAATGCTAACTTCAGCATGCGAACATGCTCACAACGATACAAAGATGACAAGCTGATGTTTAGCAGGTAATGTTTACCATGTTCACCACCTTAGTTTAGCATGTTAGCGTGTTAATGTTTGTTAATTAGCACTAAACAGAAAGCACAGCTGAGGCTGATGGGAATGTCAGTTTTGCAGGTATTTGGTAAACCAAAGTATTGGACAAATTAAAAATGTGAATGTCTGGTTCCCATGGCAATCCATCCAGTAGTTGTTGAGATATTTCAGTCTGGTTATTGGTGGACCGACCAACTAACAGACCAGCATTGTCATTAAAAATGAGGCTGAAGAGCCGTATAGCTTTGAAACAGTTCTACTTCAGTCTGATATTTAGAAGAATTGATAAATAAATTAAATGTATTCTTTCTTCATACAACACATTACTGGAAAGGTAATAGTAGGCCATTAGCGTTGCCCCAATGCAGAAACAGATCGAGACAGAGCCAGAGAGAGCAAAACAAAGAGAATAAAAGACAGAGCTTAAAGAACAACATGACAAAGAGGATAAGGAAATCCTTGCCATGAAGCTCCTCTTCTACCTAGGTTTCTCCTGTATGAGTCACTGTCAGGCTGCGTCTGCCCACCGCTGATGGAAAATCCTGTTTGATGAAGCGCCAGTGCCTCACTAATCCAAGCCCTTTGGCAATGGAGGTCAGTGGAATCCAACTGGTATAAAAAGAGAAACAAAGGCAGCTTTTCTTTGGCATAGTCAATAACCTGAAACTCCATTTGACCTCCTACTTAGCTGATATCCTGGAAAGAAAGCCCCTTATTAATTTTTAGAGTATTACTAATTCAAAGCTGAGTAAAAACTTTTGTTCTGGTGGTATTAGCAGTGAAAGGAGGGTGGCTGCAGATAAAGTCTGACAACAGAGTCTTAAAAGGAAACTTTGTATTTGTGACATAAGGTGGCATGAGTTACTGACCAGCGATATTGTTGCAAGGATATCAGCTAAATCTGAGATCTTCCAGCCAGATGGTGGATTTTGAGGTCTAATTTTGTTTTTTATTATTTATCCATTTCTGTCTCACCTGTTTCAGAGGCCTCTAGAAACAACTATCAGTGCCCTCAAGTAAAGCGGAGTCATTAGATGTCCTGTGAATATCATATTCATATATATAAACTTAATTTAAGAATGTCAAAATAGAACTTTATATATGGTCCATGAGCATTGGAACAGTGGCACCTTCTCTATTGTTTTGGCTATGTAGTGAGTTATCTGAGGATTAGGTAGTGAGCATGTTTACCATGCTCTTAAACCATCATGGAATGTATTTCATCATCTCACCAGTACCTGAAACAACACACCCCCACCAATGCAGGCTTTTGTCACAGTTAGACTGTACCTGTTATTGTGTCCAAGTCCCTGTAACTCCTCACTTGANNNNTTAATTTGCATTTCAGGAGAGTGAAATGATCTCAACGAGAGACCAACCAGAGAGAATGTGAATATTTTTCATCAACTGGGCATGCAAGGATGAATCACAGCGTAGTGCTGCGAGACAGTTTATTTATAAAATGTGCAAAAACGTATTACCCAAAGTAACACAAATGATGCAATATTACTCTGAAATACAAATGACTCAATCCTCAGATACTCGTTTTTCTGGTTTTTAAACTGTGAATGTGGTGATGCATGATTGTTGTGCCTGAGTAGTAATTTGAAACCTAATTTCTCCCATGACTGTATTATAACCAGTATTGCTAATTGAAAATTTTGAGCCAGGAGCTTTGACTTAAACTGTGCAGGACCCCCTTCAAGGGAAGTGTCTCATCCCTCAGATCGATAGTCATTTCTCTGAGCTGATGTCCCCACAGATCAGTCAACATAATGTCGTGTTTGTCCCATGAACACACACCGTGGCACATATCAGTGTCTGATAGCGAGAGTGTAGGTCTGTGTGTGTGTGTGTGTGTGTGTGTGTGTGTGAGTGAGTGATAAGATGGTGTGTTTGTCCTCTGTGGGGTCATAAAGTTAACAGCCATAACCAACATCATAAAGACTGATCACAGGAAGTCAGACTTCCCTGAGGCTCTCTCACACACACACACGCGCGCGTTAATATAAAAATACACTTATCTGCCTCACACACTACAGATCAATCGATCACTGTAGTGCCACATTGTACTGCATAGACTGCAAGCAGCAAGTAACAACTGCCACTCTAATAGTCTGTTCCTCTGGAAGAACTGTTTTTTTTTTGTTTTTTTTAAAAGGTAGAGGGCTTATTTAACTTGCCTCTGTGAGATTAAAATAAAAATAACCCTTGTATCAACATCAACAATACAAAAGTATTTATGATTGCTTCTAAACAAACAGTAGCTATAATAAAAGTCCTTTTAAACGCTGATGGTATGAAGGGCATCAAATGAGGGCTGATCTGGTGTCCTGTTTAATTACAGAAGTGACTTTGGTGTTAAAATTCAAGTTTCACTGTTGCTATGTTTTCACTGATTACTGAAGGCTGTAACTGATGTGTTGCAAATTTGGAGTCTGATCAAAGTGGTGGATGACACCATGCACTCCATTCTCTATAGAAAATACTCTCTGTAGTTTCTTTTTCTCTTTCACTATGTCACAGACACTGTTTCTCCTTTTTTTCCCTACTCTCCTCACTTTCCTCATAGTTTTCAGGAAACTTTTTGACATTAAATAAATATTGGTCCACCTGTCTGCACCAGTGTTCAAAATATTCAAACCTGTGCTACAAAATATGGATAACACTGGTGTAGGCACCAAACTGAAAACTGAAATTTCTACATAGTTGCTACTTGCATATCCCCTCCCACCCCCCAGAAAAGCCCTAATTATCTTTCTGTTCGTTAAATATGAGTATGATTGAATATGAAAATGTATCATGCTATACAATCATGAAAATGTTCTGCCCATTTGGGCTGCATATCACTGTCTGTCAGGCCCTGTATGAGCTGCTCCAGTAGAGATAATGCCAGAAAGATACAGGACTGGTGCATGATGGGCTTCACGCAGCTGTAGAACTAATTTTGGATGCAGGATGGTGGAGTTCAATTACTGGAACTCTAATGCAGAAAAAAAAGGATAGATACATAATGTATCTGAAAAAACTCACAGTCCTGTTATGGTGATACATTGGGCTGAGGTTTCAAAGTCTTTTCCCTTCATCTTTTAAAGGGCAATCTCATTGATTTTACATGTCAAAGTAAATTTACTAGTCACAGAGAGTTTCACCTGTGAAAACAGTTGTATATTGTCTACTATGACTCTGAAGGAGCTTTGTCAAGTCTTTTTGTCATGAGGTTTGTCAAACCTGTATTAATTTTGTATTTGGCCACCTAATTAAGTTGTTAATGGTGAGCGTGTTGCACGTTTCTGGCCAACTGATGAATGTAAGTCCAATATTCACTCTCCCTTTAGCTCTGTTTTGGTGTCCACCAACGCTTGAGAAAAATGTCTGGTTCTGCAGCCTCCAAATGGCCGACTGTGTTCACCAGCTAGTCGTTAACTTTGTCTGTCTGCTGTTTGCTGCTGAACAGGTAGTGTACAGTTTATCACTGAAAACAGCTGCCTGCTGCGTCTGGAATCGAGACTCATGAAATTAGAGCCAAAACGAGGATCTAAAACACATTACAACACTGTATAGTTGAGGAGACTACTACAGGCTACACCTTTCACTGATCCATTTCTAATCTAAAAGTATTGAATAGAGTAGCTTTAATGGACAGCACAAGAGTAATCTCGGGTTGGTCCTAAAGATAGCAGTTTTTGTTAACAGAAAGCCTGCAATACAAACTAGGGTATAGATTTGAAAGACATTGGTGTTTACCTGGCAGGGAGGGTCTTTTGAAAAGACACTATGAAGTTGGACAAACTGGACAGTTAATTAACTTTGATTAACCCTTTATCATGATGTAGTCTTAAAATGAAGTCAGAATTGGCAGTGCTGTTTTTTACATATATTAAATGACCTGGTGGCAGAGCTCTACACTGTAAAAATGGCTACTTATATTTTTTGGCATAAAAAGTATTTCAAGTTGTTAAGACTTTAAAATATAAATTATCAACATTTGAGGTAATAACTTAAGTCAGTCCAGCAAACCAAGCTATTTGTTTGCTTCAAAACCATTGCGCGAGCTAGTAATACTTATATCTTCCAGTTGTGGTTCAATACAAAGGGCAAAAGTTCTGATAACTTGTGTCTTTGCTGTGAAATGCGGGAAAGCCAACTTTCCGAGTTGACGTTGGTCAACCCCCAGTCTGGCTGTAGTGCATCAGAGCTGTCCACACAGGTAACACCAAGTTTTAGCCTACTTTTCATTTAATTAAGTTAAAATTGTGTCAGAATTTTATTCAGAGTTATGGTGTGATAAATTAAAGGATAAGGTAGGCATTATCGACAACAGTTAAACACAAATAGCTTAATTAGCGAATGCTAGCAACTAGCTGATGCTAACGACGCTTGTCAGGGCAAGCACCCTTCAAACAGGGCAGGCATGTTTTTTTCTGACTGGTTAGTAAGAATGGTCTTAATTCTTGTACGCCCACTTGTCATTACAGTATTACAGCTACAGGAGTATCTGGGTCGACATTTCAATGGCTCAAACCAAAACACTCTAATCAATTCTCTTGACCGTCTGCCAGTCTGACTGACTGGTGAGACAGTGGTGTAGGCAAGTTAGGCTATAAAATAATTATTGTATTTGTGAATTATATTACTTAAACGTACATGTTTCATCGTTGTAGCTTCAATATTATTAGGTACTTTTGTTGGTGTAAACTTGTCAGGTATACATAATTCCATGTTTGCTCTCAGCTTTCTACATGTTAGTTACATCTTGGTGTAATGTTTCTCCCAACCCTTTGTGTTTCAGACATCACAGCACATCGACAGACTGCAGCCTTGAAAGGCCTTCCCTTGTATCTCCGTGACAGTAATAAGAAGCTGTTCAGGAACTGTCTTGCGAGTGGTTATTAGTAGAAACTGTAAATATATATTATTATACTGTTATTAAAAATAGACTCCTAAGATTTTATTTATGCTGTACTTGACTTTGACTTCAACCTTTACCTCTCTGCCCTTTGTCCCGTTCTAGACTATCCATCCATTCCACTGTCCTCTTTGTTCTTTTTATCTGTCCCAATGTTCACAGTTGTACTTTGCTGGCTATTACTTGATGTAATTGGTGTCATATATAAGGGGGTTACTTTTTTGGTTGCAGGGTATGAGATGAAAATGTTTAATAATATGTCAAACACATATGTAATTCAAGGTGGAAAAAGGGTTTATGTAATATTTGGAATCATTGTAGAGTAATAGCTTATTCTGAGCCACAGTATTTTACTGTCTTTCAGTTTGATTACTATTCATGTGTTGGTCATTTCCTGTCTGTCATCACAAGGAGACTGACCCAGAAGAGGAGCAGGCGAAGGGCCTCGTTGTGGGTATCCTCACTGTGCTGGAGGATGATAATAGTTCAGCTCCTGCAAGAGTCATGAACGTCGCTGTTATTTTAGAAGAAGACATCGTCCTTCAGGATCTCCCTGACCTGCCAACAGCTTATGCTTACCTCTTTGGGCTGATCTACACTTTAAACCTCCAGTACCCAAAAGAACTGAGGTACACGTTTGAAACCATTCAGATGGTTTTCGTGGACCTTGGAACAGATCTCTCTGCAAGGGTCAGAGCCCTCAAAAACAAACTCCTTCAGTGAATCCAGTGAGTTAGCTGATAATGTTAGGTCTGGGACAGTTTTGAACTGCAGAAGTTACTGTTGCCCCTTGTAGAATGATGTAAATCTCAGTTGCCTGAGATGGATCCTCCTCTACCTCTTCTGCTTTTACTCTCTCCCCTTTTTCTCAAGTTCCCTCTCTCTCTCTCTTTTCTCACCATCTTCTCTCCTCTCTCAATCTGCCACCCTAACTTGTCTAACTTTCTTACTCTTCTTACTTAATTCACATATTCTCCCTTTCTCACTCCAGTTTCTGACATCTAAAACTCTCCCTTCTGTCCAGCCAACACCATGTTAATTTAACTCTTATCTACCTCTAACTCCTTTTCTTTCTTTGTCTCCCTATTTGTCCATCTCTCACACTCAGTGCCCGAATGCTCCCTTACATTTATCCTGCACCTTACTGGATTTTCTTAACCACATGGCTTATGTTAAGATGTAATTATGTGTAAATTGATGACACATACCATTGGGCAATATTCTGATACATAAAGCATTTGTTGATCATTTTGAGACTGAAAGTTCTCAAGTGGAGTTGCTGTCAAAATCCTGACTTTTCTCAGATCTCCCTAAATGCTACCTCATTGTATTTTGGTGTTCAAGACGTGATGCATGCTAGTATACAATGTTATGAACACAAGTTAAGTGCTAAGACTGGGGCAGTTATGGGTCTCAGCAGTTCCCATTTACTTGGCCTTGTTGCAAATGATTTGATACATGTTTTGATAAATAAAAAAAAGTTTTGAATGTAGACGTTGCATCTGTAATTATTTATACATTTGATGGGAAGTTATTGGTCCTAATTGATAAATTTGAGTGACCTTAACTGTTGCAGTGTGCAATTTTAAGTTACTCTAACTTATTCCACACTAAATGAACTCAACTGAAATTAAGTGGGTGCTGTGTACAGATTTAAATTACTCCAACTTGGATTAAAGTTGACAGATGAGAATTCAAAGTTGTAATGTGAAATTATAAATTACTGCAACTTCGGAGTTAACAGAAATGAGAATTGAAATGTTTAATTGCCTAACTTACAATTTTGCTTAAGTTCGTTGCCTTAAGTTGTCCCAACTTTTTCTTTTTTACAGCGTACATGTACCTGAACTTTCTAAGCACTTGAACAGACAGTGGTTTTCCACCAGCAGCTACAATCTGAAAGCCACCTGCAAAATGTCAGTGACACGCAGACAAAGCAAATGACATGAACTCTGTTATCTGTGTTTGCTGTCACTGTGGCCTCATTATAACACTGGCTACCATTGACTTTGGGACCATTCTGTTTTTTACTCGCAGTCTAGCAGGAGGCCATGTAAGGTGCTTTGGATAGTGTGTGTCCACCCAATGGCAGATGCGTAGGTGGCGACCTGTCTTGTCTCTGTCCTGCAGAAACAATTTTGTCAGAGTTGGAGACTGTGGAAGGGGGTGTTTGTTTTTTGGCCACCTTCACCTGAGATTTTAAGGTCTTAACTTTTGGAGGTTGCTCAGCATTCTGAGGAGAGCACGAGGGGGTGCTCATGCAAAGAAAAGTTCCTCTCCATGACTCTGCAAATTTTTGTTTTCCAGAGGTGAAGAGAATGGCAGAAAGAGATTGACACCCAGAAGCTCAGACAGAGAGGGAGTGATTGGCGTGAAAGCCTCTTAAAGGATTCTGAAAGAATGAGATGCAGATGACAACTGAGAGATGGAAACTCTGCAGGATGACAACAATACACAGAGGCACATGCAAACACACACACACACAGAAATCTCATCTCTCTCACCTTCACGCTGACTTAAACTTCAGCAGTTAATGAAGATGGAAGCTGCATCTTCAGCTTTACTGATCAATATGAAGACAGTGTGTGTGTGTAACTGTGTGTGTCTAAGTGTGTGTGTGTGTGTGTGTGTGCATGAGTGTGGGTTTGTGTTTTTAAGTTGAATAGATCTATGAGAAAATGTTTTTTCCACCTTACCTTACCAGCTTGTCTGCTTCAGTAGCTACAGCAACAACTCATTCTCCACACAGAGAAGACAGATTTGCGGTATGAGAGGCGCACACTTTGTGGGTTATTTGTGTGGGTGTGTGTGTGTGTGTGTGTGTGAAGGATCTTTTTTTCTGAACTCTATCTTTTATAGCTCTATGTTCATTTCCCTGTTCTCTCCCTGAGAATGGGATAAACCATATATCTGTCCTTAAACATCCCCACAGCCTCCTTTATTTTCTGGACTGGCAATTCCATATATACTTGGCCTCATTGTAGGGTTGATCTCACATATAGTTTCCCTCCTGTGTCTGTGTGTCTTCACTCTCACTCAGCCGCCCAGTAGATCATGACAGTGGTAATATTGCTGTTCCACTGCAGACAGCTTTAACTGTAACTGCTCTCTGGGCCTTCAGCTTATGGTGGAGCTCTGCTCTCATGAGTGTGAGCTTAGTCATTCCTTTATTCTCTGACTCACATTATCTTTTTTAATGCGTAATAGGGCTGCAGATAATTATTTTGATTTTGACAAGTGATCTACTGACTTGACTAAGTTGCAAAATAAGATAACTACTTTACAAGAGGAGTTTACTGATGTACCCTTTCATCAAGTTTCAGCGTGTTATTGCCATATACGTATCATAATGGCACCTTTTGAGGGACAGAGAAACCAGCTTTGCTTGTAACTGGACCACTGTGTATTTTAAAGATCTTCAGGTGAAAAGGTTTCATAAGACCAAGACATGAGAGAATTTAGACTGGCTATATTTACACTGAATGTACATGATATTGAAACGTCCTGCAGCTTAAGGCCATGTTCAGACTAATTCTTCTATTCTATTCTTTTCAGTGTGACCGCTGCATTGACTCACCCAGAACAAAAGTTCAAGCTCAACCTTTGCTGTAACGCAATAAAACATCATCCAGCAACGCGCCACACCGCCCAATCAAACTTGCGCAAATTCACATTCCTGGTAGAATACTTTGAACAGTGTAAAAAACCGTCATGAAGGGAGATTGTTGCCTGATAACTTTCTAGACCCTTCACATTGTTTTTGTTTTTTTGCTGGTCCACCAGACCTAGAAGAGCCTGGCGCCCTTATCAGAGCACGTTCCACAGGAATGACACTCTTTGCCTCTCTTTTTCCCAGGAGACTGAAATCTTTGTGTGAAAGGATTCAATTCTAATATCACTTCCTATCTCTCCCTGCCTGCATCTTTAGCCACTCATAAACCTCTTAAGGCCTGGTTCCACTTCTCCCTCAGATTATCATAAGTGTTCTGAGGCCTAAGTAGTGAAGGTTAAAACTTAAAATAAGGGTTTAAATTTCTAACAAAAGTGTTCAGCAGTCCCGGAGGAGCACAACACCTTACATAATGGGTCATTTTGGTGCTGTAATTGAGAGACTTTGCCATTTAAAAGAGAGGATATAAGTAGTGTAAGAACAATGAGCTATTCATCATATTGAAGCGCTGTGTTGTATTGATTGAGAAATCAATAACGAACTCACAAGGATTGATAAAGCACTGCGTAAATAATAAAACACTGTTCATCTTAAACTCAAAGTTAAGGTGAGCGCAGAAAAACTTTCCCCCTTCAGCAGATTAATGTGAAAACAGTCCCCTAGTGTGACAAATAACACACATACAGTATATCATTCTGCAGAGAGCTCAAACATATAAGTCACATTAAGATAGACACATTTTTGAGTGGAGGGGGACTTTAAAACTATCTACGCCTCCATGTTTAAGCCTATAGCACGCCTGTTTGCTAACAGTCTCTTTTCACACTGTAGAAAGAAAGACAAAAAATCACCTGGATTACTTTTGATACTGTTCACATCTGAATAATCTGTATTAATTTACATCTCCAGAAGAGTCCTCAATATTTTCTTCACCCAGTGTATTTACAGTACAGGATAATAGAGCTGAAGAGGATAGACGCGGACTGGCTTTGGCGCCTGTATAAATCACCATGTTGTATGCATTTCATCGGCAGCTGTAGCAATATAATAAGATCATGATGCTAAATCCAACTGATTCAGTGGATTATATGAGTGATTCCAAATACAGTAATAAAACACAAATTGGACGTACAAGGTTTATGCACGGACAGTGTACGCACGAAATGCTTAAAGCTTGGAAAGAACTGAGTGTAGGATGAAGGGGGGGATAAAAGTGAGAGGAGAAGGGAGCAGATTTTTGCCCACAGCTAAAAAGTCTTTTCCATGTCTCTTCATGTGGGCTATTTTTACCTTCCCCCTTAATCCCTTGCTCTTTGATGAGGGGGGAATGGATTCAAGATTTTTTTTAATCTTTTTTTTTTTTTAGAGGTGACAGACGAAGGAAAACCACTTGTTAGGAAAGTCCAACCTCATTACCACAGACGTTCGTCATATGCAGACACACACATATACGAGGGCATGGAATCATATGCACGAACAAAGAAACAGCATTAATGCAAATGCACACTCCTACGGTTGCAGTACATTTCAGTCCAAGTACGTGAATACATGCATATCATTGTCTCCATGCGTTGGTATGTGTCCCTGTATTAGTATCCAAGTGTCATGATTTTATATTTATATATGCACATGCACTTTTATGTGTGTGTGTGTGTGTTTGATCAAGGCGAGCAGAGTTAGCACTAAGCTTGCTCCTGTCTGTCACAGGGGCTAATCATGGGCTTAATAGAGCAAGTGGGGATATGTTTGATTTTATATATAGAAAGAGACACACACACACACACACACACACACACATTTACCACTCACACACACATAAACCCCCCTCAACCACATATTACATTATGGATTACAAGTTCTCGAGCTTTAGATAGAGTGAGGCACAAGGAAAATAATAGACTCACTTTTTTAATCTGCACAGAGCAAATCAGTAATCTGTAGTCTGATTTCTGGGGGCTTAGAGATGTAATTGGCCGACAATGACAGTGGGGCGATGGCTGTTTTACTTCATGTGAAATGCAGAAAACTTGCAGAATACACGTTTGTAGTTTGATGTTGTCAAAAGTCAGAGGGTGAAAAACTGAATGTGTGAGGGCAGAGGCAGGGTAGGGGTGCAATCTAACAGACTTAGAGAACTAAAAGCAGTAACATAAAAGGATTTCTGCATGCTTAGATCTGTGCCAGTGAAGCTACAGTATGTGCTCTGATTAAAGTTAACTGAGCTGAGCAGATAAAACTGTGTGTAGAGCTGCCTGCATGTTATTTGAACGAACCTACTGTTAGTCAATGTGCCTGGTGGAATCTCTTGATTGTATTCCTAAAATGGGCCGTGAATATTCACCAAGCAGAAGTGATATTCTGGAAGAGTCTTGTTAGCCAATCTTGACAACTATTGGATGGGCAAAATTTGGTACCAACGTACATGGTCTCAACAAAATCAATAGTATTGAGTGCCGATGGAGATACCACGTGGGGAATACAAGAAGTGTGTTTGGCTGCTTGTGTTTTCCCCTACATGTTACTGTTACCAGAGGAGTTTGTTGAAAGTGAAGACAACAGTAAGGAAGTTAAAGAAATACTCCCATTAGTCTTATCTTTTCAGTAACAAACATTTAACAAAGCGATTACGCTGCAAACCTTCTCACCGCGATCCTTGCTCTGTGTCAAAGATTGAACATACACAGCAATGGCACGGTGGTATTCTCCTATTCAGTAACGAGACACAGCGGAATAACATTATAATTTACCTGAATGTAACTCCAGTTATGTGTGTAGCTCACCGTTGTTCTGTATCAGAGCCCTGCGCGGGACTGTTTTCTTAATCCCGCTCTCGCTGTATTTCGGACCATTACCACCTGCTCCCGCAATGCGTGTGTTCCACTCCCGCCCGCACTATTGAGTTCCACTGATTTTGTGTCTTCTCCCGTCCCGCAGGGAAAAAACATTAAAAATAACACTTTGATTTGACTTTTGCAGATCATTTGGCTAAATGATTGTCCTGTTTGGTCACTATGAGCTATCTGAGCTATCACTGTCCTCGCTAGTTGAAAACTTTAAGTCTGTTACACCTGTAACCACACCCAACAGTGATGTCACCGTGTGCACCAAGGTGGGAAGTTAAACCACTGGAGGTCAACAAAACTAGATTTTGTAGCTTTGTGTTAAATTGATCTATAAAAATAAAAGTTTTTCTCCATGTTTCATCCATCTGACAATTTTGTTTCCTGGTGTGTAATGAGCATTACAGCTTTATGGGGCTGTTAAGTGATAATTGCTGAGGCATTTCTGTCATTTTGGTTATTACTGCTCATGCAAACTGCAAAGTTCTTTTATATGTATTGTAAACACATATAAAATATATCTCCTCTTGTGTGGATTTTTCAAATATATCATCTATACCAGTGGTAAAACAGCAAATGTAAAACGTAACTAAACTGAAATATTATTGCGTTAAACCAGTGATTGACAGCACAACAATTGGTGTGTATTTACATGAGCAATTCAGAGATTATCACTAAATATTACCATATTTCCTATCTTTGTATTGTGCCTTTTTAAATAAAATGAAGTGAAATTAAGACATACAGAGAGTGAGGCAGTGATTGAGATGAAAAGAGGTCAGGCAGAATAATGTGTGCAAGGCTGAGGCATCATATGAGAGACATATTGGGAGTAAGAGAAAGAAGAAAGACAGCAGAACAGAGGAAAGGAAGAAGTAGTGCAGATGAATTTCAGGCACCATAATAAGATGTGTGGGTTGAGGATTAGAGTGTAATTTTAGGGACACAGTGTCCTCAGAGTAGTCAGTTACCTTGGCCTTTTCTGTGTGTGTGTGTAGGTGGTGGGGTTTATCAGAATTCAAATGAGAAAATCTCCCTCCTTCTATTTTACTCTGGCTCTGTCTCCCCCCCGCTCTCCTTCCTACTCTGCACCCATTCTCTCTCTCTACACTTTACTTACAATGTAAAACCTTTTTCAAGAAGACTCAGAGCAACGATGATTCTCATTTAAATTTTGATGAACAACTCAAAAAAGTTTGTTCAGTCCTTCTTCTGTTGTTTCAATAACATATTTCTATTATCTATATGTTAGTTTTGCCTTTTAGTTTATTGAAAAAAACTCAGCATTCATTTCTTCTCAAACTGAACAAACAAATCAACAAATCACTGTGTCAGTCCGGAAAAAAAGAAAACAATTCACAAAATGACCAAATCACTTCAAGTTCAGCCGCCTTAAATTATTAGTAGTCAATTAATTTAAAATCTTTTTTATAAAACAAGAGAGAGAACTACATTTTAGCTATATTTTTCTACTATGTGGCGTTCAGCCGTAACGAACCCACTATAAAGTCTACAAAATAAACAAGGTCATTGTAGCTGGGATCTGCTCAGCTCTTAATTTGACGTTAAATACGCACTACAACAATTTGCACTAGAGTTTAAAAGCCAGTTATGTATTTAAAGGGCATCATATGGGATGAATGGTAGAGATGTGAAAGAGTCACATGTGTACAACTTGTGAACATTCAGGTCATCAGACATGTCAAGAGGGCTGTATGATTGTAGAGCCACTCATGTGAGAGTTAAAAACACTATGCATGGGTAATATAGAACTATATTCATTACATTTGAGTGTAATTAACTTGATGCTTAGCTTAGCATAAATACTAGAAACAGGGGGAACAGCTAGCCTAGCTCTGACAAAATTTGCCTGCCAGCACCTCTAAAGCCTGTTAATTAACGCATTGTATCTTGTGCGTTTAATTCGTACAAAAAAACAAAGTGTAATTCATTTTGTATTTCAGTGATGTTTTTCTAAATTACACTACTTAAGATATCTGAACTAAACTAAAGCTACTGTTACTTTTTCCACACATAAACTGATATTAATAAACTGGTATAAGAACTGAGTCGATCAAGTTAAGTGGCAAAGAAAAGGGTAACATCAAAGAGGGAATCTGAACAACAGTCTCCTTAGAGACTAAAGAGACTTTCAGTACATTATAGATAGCTATTAGGTATCAGCTGTTACATATAATAAAATTTGTAGGTGTGTTATTAACATCCTTCTCTCTAAAAGCATGATTTATATTCTATCATGAGTACATTTTGTCCCAAATCAAGCAGTAATGTGGGATAACACACAATAACACATACTGTAAAATAAATTGTGCCTGTTCATTCGTTGGTTGCTTTTGAAAGTACATTGCTAATGCAACATGAAAGAAAAGGAATGTCTTTTTTTCATGGAACATTATGATAATAAGTGTTTTTGTCCTGTCGACATCCATTTCTGGCTAAATGTAGGAGTGGCCATTATGCTTGTACACAAAATTTTATGTAACTGAGGTGTGCAACACAAAACAGTGTGTTCACAAAGCTTTATAGATCTAATGAAAAGATCTAATCCTTCTCTGGTTTTTAGTCCTTAATCCACAGAGATTTATGCATCTGGCTCCAAGCTCTTATAGGCACAGAACGGAGGGATATGAGGTCCCAACTTTTGTCATCTAACAGGAGAGTTGGCAGGCCACTCAGCTGTAGTATTTTTTATTTATTCAGACAGGGAGGATGAGAGAAGGAACGACAGATGTAAGAAAGTGTGGTGGGAGTTGATCCTTTGCCACGGGGGGTACAAGAGGCTCAAAGAGAGGGAACTTACACAGTCGACATTTGACTTTATTCACACTGCAGCTCAGACTGTCTCAATTTAGTATTTTTCCATCTACAATTTGGCAGTTGCGATCTAAAATGCCAGACCAGAAGGACTGGGCTATGACTACTATCATATTTAATTTACTAGAAAAACATGGATTAAATTAATTAAGCAGCCGGTGGAGAAGTCATTAAATCTTTTTTCAAAACCACTGCAAGAAGGACAAAGACGCTAACCAATAAGGTGACCAGGGCTTGCATGACTGTTACTGGAGTGGCGAATGATCCAACTTTGGGCTCATTCACACTTGTCATTTCAAGTGTCTTGTATCTAGATAAAATCCAGATGACGGCACTTTAATTTACACATAGCCACATATCAGAATCAGAGTTAGCATCAGCTTTATTGGCCAGGTATGTGTACACATACAAGGAATTTGACTCCGGTTTTTCGTTGCTCTCAATGTACATGCACAGAAATAGACATACATACAGCTAAAAACAAGGACAACAAGCTCGACAAGGTAAACATAAACATTAAAGGGACAGTTCAGCTTTTTTGAAGTGGGACTGTATAAGGTATTTATCCATAGTCAGTGTATTACCTACAGTAGATGGCTGTTGGCACACTCCCAGTTTGGAGAAGCAGTCCGGAGTACCGTTACGGAAGCTAAGCAGTGTTAAGCTACTTTTCCCAGTAGGCAAACTGCAGGGGGTCCAGCAGGGAGCCTGCGATGTCCTTCAGGTGGGCCAACACCAGTCTTTCGAAGGACTTCATGACTACAGATGTCAGGGCGACGGGCCCGTAGCCATTTAATCCTGTGATGAAGGGTTTCTTGGGGACCAGGATGATATAGGATACAGGATTCTGTCCCCACTTCTGTAGGCCTCCTCCTTGGCCTGACGAAGCTGCCTGAGTTTTGCTGTAAACCAGGGTTTGTTGTTATTGAATGTGCAGAAGGTTTTGGTTGGCACACACGTCCTCACAAATGCAGATACAGATTTTAGTTTCGGCCTGTAGGTGAACCAGACAGTGATCAGAGAGTCCCAAAGCTGCACGGGGAACAGAGCTATAGGCGTCTTTTATAACAGTACAGCAATGATTCAGAGAGTTTGTATCCCTGGTGGGACACTTACAGTTTTTGCCGATTGCTTCCACACTGAAAGTGAATGCTTAGACAAAAGTATCAGAACATTAACTTTTATAACCATGCCTTAAACAAAGGCACCAAAAGTACAAACACATTTTCTGCTTATCACATTGTTTGCAATTCTGCAACACTACACACCGTTTCTTACATTAGACACTTCGTTCAAGAATGAAATCTCTCGCAATCATTAGGTAAACACTTCTGTTCAAATTGCAAAACATACCTGAAATTGGCCACACACACACATACACACGACAACACTTACACACTAATTGAACACAAATCAGTCTGAGCCTTAGCACTACAAATAGACCTCAGGTAAGCTCACCTCTTTTGTGAGGACTTTGCAAACATGGAGGCAGTGAGAGCGAGAGGAAAGTGTTTCATGAAATGTGTTTTGTGAAATGTTG